>CM050167.1:50486904-50526904 GCA_027410445.1 Discoglossus pictus
CATATCTATCGGGTGACAAATCCTGTAAGGAAATCCTAAGGCAACAGGTGGATTAGTATGTTCCTAACAGACTGTTGGACATGGTGCATGCCTTGGGAATTAGTACTAAAAGCAAATTTTGACACACACATATAGATAGATAGATAGATAGATAGATAGATAGATAGATAGATAGATAGATAGATAGATAGATAGATATAGTGACGTATATACTTAGGATCTAGGAAAGTGATTAAGAATAACATGAAGAAAAAAAAAGATAATATTTAAAAACCTCATGGGTTAAAGTTGAAGACGGACCTGGAAAACAGCAGGAGTGCTCCTCCTTTTCCTCTATCAATTTGCTTTGAGGCCCTGATTTTGTGCTTTAATTAAGACTGTATTATGCTTGCCGCGCTATGCAGGATACTGTGAGCTCACAGCAAGAGGTCCAGGAGCGTGTCTTGATTAACAGGCAAGATATTTATACTCTGCACCCTTGGTTTGACTCCGAAATCACCAAAAACACTCGGTTGCAGATTTAAATGACCAATATAGAATGAAAAGGGATTATACACACAAATATATAAAAATGTATATATATGATATATATATATATATATATATTATATATATATATATATATATATATATATATAATATATATATATATATATATATATATATATATATATAATATATATATATATAAAGATATATAATATATATATATATATATATATATATAAAGATATATATATATATATATATAGATATATATATAGATATATATATATATAGATATATATATATATATATATATATATATATATATATATATATAGATATATATATATATATATAGATATATATATATATATATCTATATATATATATATAGATATATATATACGCAAATGTGCTCATTAATGTATTATTCGTTTTCTGTACTTTGTACGGTGGAGAGCTTTTCTCACTTTTGTGCTCACCATACACTAAATGATTGTTGTGGAATACCCAATCCTACAAAATCTATTGCACAAACCAGAATCTACCTCATACTGATGATAGCCAAAAGCTTGAAACAGGCCTGTATATGAGTGATTCTTGGTTTGTGTAAAATCCAACCCAATGCTTTGCTTAAAAGCTGTTTAATACAGCGGGCATGTGCTTTAAGGGAGCAATGTATAAAGTTGCTATTTTTGGATTAAAAGAGTGAGGTACATTGTATTCTCATTTGCATGTCCCCGCCTTTTAGACATGCAAATGTGCTTATTAATGTATTATTCGTTTTCTATATATATATATATATATATATATATATATATATATATACACATTTTTATATATTTGTGTGTATAATCCCTTTTCATTCTATATATATATATATATATATATATATATATATATATATATATATATATAGATATATATATATATAGATATATAGGGATAGATAGATAGATAGAGAGAGATAATCATTAGGCTACAACATGTCATAATGCTATACAAAGCATCCATAAGAAGTTTGGTGAAGGGGCGTTTACATTTCTGAAGGGCTGGGCTTGCATTTATTGAGGCAAGCGATTTGCCTCATACATTTTATGCCTTAAAACAGTTTTCAAAAAATCTAATTATCACTTTAAAAAAAAAAAATTCTGTTTGTCACAAAGAAGTCCACTTTTGCTTGAACTACAAGCTGTCGTTTAAAATCAATTCCTTTTTGTTAGCAATCAAAATGTCACATTGCACAGTTGAAGCACTGAGGGGGGTTTAAATGTCTAATATATAAATTGTTTCCACCTTTCAATAATACTCTTGCACGCACAAACTTTACAGCGAGTAAAGAAATGCGATAAAAAAATATGCATAACGACAGGGCAATCAGGAAATAAACCATGTAAAAGAACACAAAAAAGGTGTATGTGCCGGAACAAGAGGGAATAGAAACGGAAAGAAAAACACACCGATAGAGTAACATGCATTTTAGTCCCCAGAGGCAGACATCAGTTCTTCTCAAACTGTAATTATTTTTACAAGTTAAATCAAAGAGAAGAAAATTTAATTAACAGAAGGAAAAAAAAAGGATGGAAATTATATATATTCAAAGCTGTATCGCCAGCCTTCTCCCTTTACCAAGCAGTAATGGGGAGTTGTGAAATCAGAAGTATTTAGTCTGCACCCCACTGGGTGACGGATTGCACAAAAATACAAATAGGTGCTGAATAAGGACCTCAAACCAGCAGGGTTAACGTATGCGTTGTACACTGCAATAATTAAACGTGTTGAAATAAGCGCAAGGGAAGCATATGAGGATATGAATTACAGGAACAGAAAATGGCATTAATTACAGGCTAATATATATGAACACCTAATTATACTAAGCACTCGGCTGAGAACAAGTATATTTTAAGAGGAGCTCTTCCATAAAATGCCATTACGGTTTTATTTTAATGTCACTTGGGTCTTGTTACTCATTCTTAAAGGGCTATTGTAATTATCTATATTTCATAACTTTTAAGTTAAGTGAAAGTCAGAATAAAGAACTTTTCATTTTTATTTTTATTTTTTAAACAAACATTGCCTGAAAAGCATTGCAAAACACTGGTTTCAAAAGAGGGCAGATAAGGCGATATATATTTTGCAGAGAAAAATGCAGAAAACCGTCAAGTTTGGGTAAATTGTAAAAATATATCAGAACTTTTAGAGTTTATATTCAAACACAGGGGGGAGCTATCACCGGTGCAATGCACCGAAGCCCTGCTCTGGGGGGGCCCGGTGCCGTCCATTAAATTGCACATCTTCATGAAGCCCTCTAATCTGCAGCCTGTGTCTGCAAGAGCCAAAGGGCAGCCTGTGTCTGCAAGAGCCAAAGGGCAGCCTGTGTCTGCAAGAGCCAAAGGGCAGCCTGTGTCTGCAAGAGCCAAAGGGCAGCCTGTGTCTGCAAGAGCCAAAGGGCAGCCTGTGTCTGCAAGAGCCAAAGGGCAGCCTGTGTCTGCAAGAGCCAAAGTGCAGCCTGTGTCTGCAAGAGCCAAAGTGCAGCCTGTGTCTGCAAGAGCCAAAGTGCAGCCTGTGTCTGCAAGAGCCAAAGTGCAGCCTGTGTCTGCAAGAGCCAAAGTGCAGCCTGTGTCTGCAAGAGCCAAAGTGCAGCCTGTGTCTGCAAGAGCCAAAGTGCAGCCTGTGTCTGCAAGAGCCAAAGTGCAGCGTATGTCTGTAAGAGCCAAAGGGCAGCCTGTGTCTGCAAGAGCCAAAGTGCAGCGTATGTCTGCAAGAGCAAAAGTGCAGCCTGTGTCTGCAAGAGCCAAAGTGCAGCCTGTGTCTGCAAGAGCAAAAGTGCAGCCTGTGTCTGCAAGAGCAAAAGTGCAGCCTGTGTCTGTAAGAGCAAAAGTGCAGCCTGTGTCTGTAAGAGCAAAAGTGCAGCCTGTGTCTGTAAGAGCAAAAGTGCAGCCTATCTACAGGGCAACGAGTCACTAGCTTTGCCACTGTTCAAACGTATCGCCCACATAAATTTTCAAATGTAATGGCTGTGTCTAGCTTTCACTCCAGTACACCAAACGTAAAATGTCTTATTAAAGGGGCGCTGAAATGGTCTTGCTCTCTTGATTTGCACATAATGGGCAAATTGAAGGGAAAGCTAGAGATGCAGTGCAGCTCATCACAATTGCAAATTTAAGTGACTCTTGTGGACATTTTGGAAATAATTCTATAATTCTTTAAAAAGTTATTTCAATAAAGTGAAGACGATCTGCCAGGTTGTTATTTTGGAGACATTACAGACCCAAACCCAGATCTACATTATCCCAGCCCAACTTAACTGCTAGGTTATTTATTTACATGTATTGAAAGTGGTGAAATTGAATATATCCAATGAACCCCTACATTTTGGACTAATTCCTTCACCTGCATAGCTGATTCTAATTCATTCCACCACCGGTGAAGCTCATTATGTATTATTATTATTATTATCTTTTATTTGTATCGCGCCAACATATTCCATAGCGCTGTACAGGGGATAAGAACAAGGGAAATACAAGTTTAACAAATTCAAAAGGTGAAGGGGGAGAGATATATAGAATACAAAGACAGCAGAAAACCACAAACATCAAAACACTCATAACTCGTATTTCTGCAGCAATTTTAAGAAAGAATGGACATTTTCCATATGCTTTTTCACCTGATGGTGCCAAGCAAATATGGTGGCTTCAGTATCCCTTTAATTCTGGAATTATACCTTCACTGCCATTTACCTCTTTGTATTCTTAATGTACATCATGATTAACTACATACTTTAAGAAAACTTGGTGTTTTTTTATATATGCTTATAAAGTGCTCATGTCTGAGAAAGTATTTGAGAGGGACTGTACCTTGCAGTACACCAGTCAAGGTATTTTATGAATGGGACAACGTATACCCGCTTTTATAAAAAGTCAAATATTTTATTGCTCATATAATCCTAGTATACGACAAGGGCTTAAATAATGTGTGTGTGTGTGTGTGTATATATATATATATATATATATATATATATATATATATATATATTTATATATATATATATATATATATATATATATATATATATAATCTCAATATAGTAACATATACAGGTAGTCCCTGGGTTAGACCGGACTTACAGACGAACAATACTTAATAATGGGCTCTTTGTGTGTGAGTTTTTATGTTATAATTGTTTGAATTAAAAGAATGCGCACAATAGTTTCTGTAACTTATTACAGTACAAGGGTATTATTACTGTATTATACTATTATTACCACATATGAACCATTATAGTATTATTATTCTTCATCAGGGATCTTAGTTACATACAAATCCAGTTTAAAGACGTTCAGGAGCATATCTTGTCCTTAATCCGGGAATTGCCTTTACATCAATTTATTCAATTAATTAAGCAGTATTAACATCACAACTGGGGGAAGTAGATTAAACAGCGTTTGTGACCGTCATGCATATGTGTTCAGGGATTAGAGGGTTAACACAGAGTCAGAATCAGATGTTCGCTACTCTATTCTGTTCCCCCTAAAACCTGCCAAATCCAGCGACGGCTCGCGCTGACCTCTGGGCGTTTCATTCACCGCTTCCCTACCATGCAATTTCCAATGTAATTAAAATGTAACGTCAGATAAGGATCATTAGATTCTGCAGAAAGAGTCATTGGCAGGGCAATTTCAATCAAAGTGAGATTTTGACAGTTGCCATCTTACTTTTCAGTACATTCAAGAGGATGTGGTATATCACAAGAAGAGAGAGAATGTAAAAAAGGATGCATAGAAAGAATAGGGACGAGAAATGGACCTAGTCTGAGAACAGACATACGAGATAAGACCGCCAGAGAAAGAAGGAGCGAGATAAGAAAACAAGTGGAGTGAAGCAGCGTTAGACGAACAGGGTTAATTGCATTTACCTCCCCTGAGATTAGGAGAGAAATAAAAATTACATTTTACGGAGAAGATTCCCGAGCTTAGCTTAGCCTTCCCGACTTCCGCAAGTGAAGCTCTGTCTTATCATAGAAGAAATGGTAAGTGCAACAAATCCTTTTTCTTTACAACCACGGATGCCATAAAATGGAGCTTACAATAACTGCTTAGAAAGCAGTCAGCATATTTCTTTATGCAACCGGACAGGGAAGGAGAGATAAGGAATCCTTTACCACGACCCAAACCATCTTTTCTAATACAAGTTCCTACTACATTAACCTGAAGACAATTTCACGCATCATGTACAAAATCGCCCTCCATAGAAAGGATTCCATGGCGATGCTGCCACTGCGCGCTGAGGAATTCTGGGTAGTTTTGATGACATTTTTGCTTTTGGCAGGAGGATGAATGGCTGGGTTCAGGGGCTAAATGTGTAGATTCCAAGATCAGTGTGTGAAGAATTTGGATATTTATACAGTTTAGGCCAATTTTGATGGAAAAGCAGGTTTTATAGGATCAACTTCATAGAAGCCATATATAAAATGGGGACCGTATTATTATGTTTTACTCAACAATCGAAGGAAGTGTTTTTCTTCTCAGACTGCCTGCGTGTATATGTATTTATGTTAAAATGTAAATATGTTAATGAGCCCCAAGTATATTATTATTCCGTAGCGCTATACAGGGGTTAAGTAGAAGGTAAAAACTAAATTAACACCTGGCAAATGAATGGAAGGCCATGACTTGAGCTTACAATCAAACACTCAGTGCTTTTCCTAAAGCACCCTACAAGATTGAATACTCAAACTTAAAATCTAAAGGGTACGTTTGTGTCGCTCAGTTGTGTCCGACTCTCAATGACCTCATAGACCGCAACACACTATGCGTATTCACTTGGTATTCATGGCAGAGATAATAAAGTGGGTTGTCAGTTCCTTCTCCAATGGGCAACAGCATACAGCTCCTGGGATTCCTAGGAGGTCTCCCATCCAAGTACTGACCAGGCCCAACCCTGCTAGCTTCAGGGTGGTGTGACCTCTTGGTTCCCTGACTGGAATCGAATCCAGGTTGAAGAGGTGAAAGCACCGAATCCTAACCATCGGCCCATCAGGGAATGTAATTGTTGGCAATTACTCCCAAACTGCATACTAGTCAGTGGTATATTTCCACCTAGTAGTGGTGCCAAGGGCTTAAAGGGACATGGAAATAATGTTTTTCTTTGTTTCATCAAAAACAGGCTATTTGTTAATGTGTCAGTGTGTTTTATTTTGTTGACTCAAGTCTCAGAGCACAACAAACGTATTCAGAAGTGTAACTGCTAGGGTGCTTACTCTGTGAGCCAATGAAATCTACAGTTACAGATCTTCATTGAAACCAACAAGAATGCAGAGAGCACACTTTAAAAAGGTTTTGGATTAATATTTATCATGCAAAAAAAAAAAAAAAAAATATTGTAATGTTTAAAACATGTTCTTGGGAAAACAACTTAAAGGGGCTATGTCACTCCAGGTTATTTTTGTTATTCTAAAAAAGCATTAAAAACTGGCTATATGTTGTTTTATTACATTTTTCTAAAGTGAATCAATCCTGGGAAATTTTAGTAGATGTTGTTGCATTTATATGTAAATGAGCTCCTCATACATATTAAATGATATGCTCTGATGGGATAAAAGTGATTACAGCTTGCTTGTCTACAGTGGCCAAAATAAAGAGCTGCAATGTAATCTGGCATTTAGACCCTTCTCCCACCCTTATCAAGCATATTAGCAAACAGGAACTGCAGAATCCATGCTAAATATAGTTAGAGAAGGCCAACTTGTGAACTGAAAATAATGTAAACAGCAATAATTTAGAAGTTTTCTTTTTTATTAACCAGATTGCACTTCTCAAGGACACAAATGTAATCATTTATAACTCACAAACTGCATAAATAGCATGATTTTAAAATGCGTAATATCCTAAATGTGCTTTTAGCTAGCAAAAAATAAACCGAATGACATTTTTCTCTTTTTTTAGCTTTTCCAGTCTACTTTTTCAAGATTAGCACAAAAAAAAACTAGTAGTTTGTGGTGCCACATTCCCACCGTGCAGAAAACTTCTCTATTCAAAAAATCTTCCACCACCGCAGGAAGTAGATCAGTAGAAGTCAAAATGGTATTATATTCCACAGCAGAATAATATATCAAAAAGGTAGTATTTTTACAAACGATACAGCTTATTATTCTATTTTCAAGTGCAAGTCTTCAAAATGGTATGTTTTAAATAGAGCGCAATAGTGTTCCTTTAAATTTAGATACATTTTTGTTACCCTTGTCCTTGAGTAAGACACAAAAACAAGCATTGAGTCATTCAGCATAAATTAGTATCATTGTTATAGTTTTGTCCTCACTATTGCAGAATATTTGTTTTCATTTTTTAGGATATGAACCAAGATGAGCTAGGTCAAGGACTAAGGCCTTGGTTACTTGGCTCCAGTAGGAACTCCCAAAGACGGCTTGTTCCCTTATGCGAGTTTTACAATCATATATATGGCTCTCACAAAATAACTTCTGTAAAAATTACTAAAGAGTTCTATTAAACCCTATTCTGATTGGTTGCCATGTTACCCAATCAAAATAGGGGAATAAAGCTCTGATTGGTTCATTCTGATTGGCTATGCTTTTAACCAATTTTAATCTGTGTATTCTGATTGGCTATGCTTTTAACCAATTTTAATCTGTGTATTCTGACTGGTTAAATGTTTAACCAATCAGAAAAGGGGTGCTAACAAGATCTAGGGAGTTTGAATTGCTTGATACAAATTAGAAGAAACATGACTGACAATCAGAACGCTTGAAGAAACATATATAAAGTGAGGGTGTGGTCAAAAGCCATTATTTGCAGTAGCAAATTTTTATTATAGAGCGTGAAGAGTGAGGGTCTTAAATGAAGAATGAAGAGGCCTTTTCCATGGATGACCAAAAGAGAGGGCTGATGTTTTCAACCAACATTGGATGAACCAGCTTATCTAGGGCATTGTGGATTGTCACTGGATTGGTCGTCCAAGGAGGATAACATATTAAAATAATCTATGGGGAAAAATGGGTTGAGTGTTTTTTTTTAGTTTAATTGCAAATTGTTTTACTAGATAATTTTACTAGTATTTTTTTATATTGTATAAATTTTTTATTTTGAGTAATTGGGTTAAGTTAGAGCAGGTTGTTTGAGGGGGAGAATGGTGGTCCTTATATACACCTGTAGTAGTGGTTAAGGCGCCATGCCGTCCCCAATGGTGGCAGGTTAAGGTACCCACATGGTAGGGGGTCATTATTATAAGGTTTCTGAGAGATAGGTTGCATTAATTATAACTGGTTGTTATTAAAGATTGAGTAGCTCTGAAAGTTTGTTTGTTTGTTTGTTTTTTGTATAAAATTACCTGAAACCCAACTTTAGGTGATTAACTCTCACAAAGGGGAAGGGGTGATAAGCAGAAAAGACATGCCAGAAAGTATGAAGACAAATAATAAAAGAAACTATAATGTGTAATATGATTATATTTAACAAATGTATCACACCCACCATGCAAACTATTCACTTTAGTTTAACAGAAATGGGATCTTAACAGGTAATTTATTCTTAAAATACTTAACTTTCAAGCTAAATTATCCAACATTTCCACTCAAACTGTAATTATATATTTTTTATATGCATACTTTATTTGTGCAGTAACTGGGACCTTTGATGTGTCCCTTAATGGATTATTACTCATGTGAACCTGCAGAGAATCTTTGAAATGCGGCTGAAATTTGTTTGAGATAAAGAAGTAAAGATATGAAAAATATGTTTTATTCTCAGGAACAGTGGTCAGACTACATGTACATCTAATGTATTAGCAACGTAATATTTCCTCTATATACCAGCACAAAGATTATTAGAAATATGCCCATATAACGGGACAGCAATATTCTAACTGTGGGAAAATACTTACTGCTAAAGAACCGTTATTAAAAGCACTACACAGTCTTCTAAATGGGAAAAACCCAAGATACAATTTTACAGACGATTGGCAATTCTTAGCAGGCTCTATCTTTCTCTGGTGTTCTCTGTGTTAAGATGAATCTGTTACATCAAATGCTCACACAACTGTCCTCTCCGAGGAATTCTAGGCATATGGAGAAAGGAGTGAAGGGGGCGAGACAGTCGGCAAGAGAAGAGAGTGCAGATTGTACAAGTGCTTTCTCTCTTGTCTGCACTGAGTTAGGGTGTAGAAAGAGTATGCTTAATGGAGGTAGTACAAGACAGAGACAGACAGACAGACAGAGACACAGAGATAGAGAGAGACACAGAGAGACAGACAGAGAGAGAGACAGACAGACAGACAGAGAGACAGACAGACAGAGAGACAGACAGACAGAGAGAGACAGACATACAGAGAGAGAGAGAGACAGACAGAGAGAGAGACAGACAGAGAGAGAGACAGACAGAGAGAGACAGAGAGAGAGAGACAGACAAACAGAGAGAGACAGAGACAGACAAACAGAGAGAGACAGACAGAGAGAGAGACAGAGAGAGAGGCAGAGAGAGAGACAGAGAGAGAGACAGAGAGAGAGACAGAGAGAGAGACAGAGAGGGACAGACAGACAGACAGAGAGAGAGACAGAGACAGACAGAGAGAGAGACAAACAGAGAGAGACAGACAGAGACCGAGAGAAAGAGAGACAGAGAGAGAGAGAGACAGAGACACAGAGACACACACAGAGAGACAGAGACTGAGAGAGCGAGCGTGTGAAAACCAGAAATCAGCAAGGAACATGCCGAAAGTCTAGGAGGAAAAGCGAATTAGAGTGACCAAAATTAAAACTGAAAATATACTTAAAAAAGGAGGACTACTGGAAAATATACAACAACAAAAACAAGACTAAGACCAAGCAAGTGAGATTGAGGAAGAAAATAAAAATAAACCAATAAAAAATAAAATAAAAAATAAAAAGGGTTAAAACAATGAAAGAAAGAGAAGGCAGCAAAGCTCTGACCCGGAAGCAGTCAGGCAGCATAAAATATGAAACCAAATCGTAGCGGTCACCTTTTACATAGAAACACACCTAGCAAGAATAACAAAGGAGCGACTGTTCAGGATCCTGCATTACACCACTGCTACTTAACCTATTAACTTCCAAAAGATCCTGTACGATAGTACAAGAAGAAAAAAAAATAGCTGTATGTTTGTTCTCCCTCTTTTTTTTTTTTTTATCAAACTTCAAAAATGAATTAAAGACTGGTTGGTCTAGTCTACAAGGAACAATATACGGTACCTTTATATTATATCACAGCCGAGACACTAAAGTGCTTAAACATGGACATCCTTTGAAGGACTGCAAAAGTCCTTTATTTATCATATGCAAACACACAAAGTTAAACAAATATAATTAAAAAAATAAAGAGCAACTAAGATCAGAGTACATTTCTAAATCATGAAACACATGGGTGACCATAGAAGATGAGTCACTTGGCCTATCAAGAGAATGCATTTTAATATCTACTTTAACATTTTAGGCCTATTTAAATAACTGATGTGTCATAATTACAACTCGTAAATACTTGTATGAAGAACCTACACTGGATCTTGTGAGTTTCGCCACCGCAAATGCACATGTGCATGCATCTATTGCGCGCGCAACCACCAGTGTGATGCGCGTCACAGCGCCATCTAGTGCCTGGAAAGAGGTGAGAGGGAAAGGGGAAACCAGAAACAGGGTTATACAGATGGGGGTAGATGACCAGAATGGTGGTGGGGTGTGGGGGTTAGGAGATCATAATGGGGGTGCGGTGCCCCTCGCACCCCCATTATGATCTCATAACCCCCACACCCCAGGACCACCCAAACCCCCCTCACCCACCAGCTCTCCCATTATGATCTCCTAACCCCCACACCACCATTCTGATCATCTACCCAGTCTGTAAAATACTCTGGTTTCCCTCTGCATTCCATGCCTGTCCCCATCATCAGCTGTCTCTCTGCCCCCTTATCTCTCTACCCACTCTTGCTCAGCCTCTCCCTCAATATTTTCCTTTCCCTCTCTTCACCACCCCTGTCCCCCGCCCCAGCGGTCTCTCTGCCCCCCCCCCCCCCCCCTTATCTCATTCTAGGCACTAGATGGCGCTGGGACTTGAGACACACTGTTGGTGGAGCGTGATAGATGCGCGCACATGTGCATCTGCGGTGGCGAAACTCACAAGATCCCCTACATTTAATAGTTACAGACTGTATTTACTTATTCTAAACTTTCTAAAAACTTTGATCTTTTATAATTGCTTTAAATGGTGTCAAATATTTTGTCCTTGTTCCTAACAGTATTAGACACCTGGACAAAAATGTGAAGAACTGTGTAGTCATATAAGATCCCTATTCAGTGCTGTAGAAAGACTGCCACTACAAAGTGACACTTGACAATAGGACCGACTAGCGGACAATCCCCAGTAGGATAACACCCTTAGGCAAGAAATAGTCTAACTAGCACCCATGACACAAGCAGAGTTGACAGAAGCAAACCGGTTTCATAAAAATGTTTTTATGGCTATGGCTTGTATAGCGGTGAATGTTATAAGATTGATAAATAAAATGAAAACAGTTTTAGAGTTTCTCACTATAATTTTAACTTTTTTTTTTGTCACAACCAAGTAGTTTTAGATTCAGAATTTGCCTTAAAGAATGGTCAATTTGTACATATATAGAATTCCAGCTTTCTTATAAATGCAGTTTAACTGCACTTTCAGATATTTTCCACTCCCAAGGACCCTAATTTAACATTCCATTCATTTTCTTGTCTATGTTTGCTCCCTTACACTATGTCTTCAAGTTGCCACATTAGATATCCTTAAAATTGGAACTCCACAGATCCTGGATCATATCTTGCATACCAATGCCACCCCCTCCCGCGTCTCCCTGCTAACTGTGCCAGCTGCCAGTGTCCTTGCTATCATTTCCCTCCCTCCAATGTAATACATGTCTCCCCACCCTGGCACAGACCATGGGCGGAATAGCAAGCAGCCCTCACTGTGGTTGACTAACAAGAGGCCTCGTGTTGCTTGCAACTATGTTCCCTCAGCAATATGGAGCTAGCTCAACTCTTTCACACTAATACACATCACATTAATAGAGGCCTGATTGTTAACAATGCTCAAGATTTATTTTGGATGCAGGTGCACAATATCTGAAGAACCCTGTTCTAGTCTATTTTTACGCAGATGCTGAGCCTCCCACACAATTTATTCTACTTCAAAACTTCAAAAGGCCAAATCATAAAAGAGAAAAATCCATTAAAAACATTCAACACTACTGCTTACCTTTGTTAATGAATAATTAATAAGTACGGTACTTTATTGTCTGTCATGCTTTGTTTTCTGTAAAAATTACTTTAATTTGATGTCTTATGAACGCCAAATAAGCAGCCATTTTGTCATACATTTTTTG
The DNA here is from genome assembly GCA_027410445.1 of Discoglossus pictus. NCBI lineage: Eukaryota > Metazoa > Chordata > Amphibia > Anura > Alytidae > Discoglossus > Discoglossus pictus. Next base: position 50,499,769 of record CM050167.1, read on the forward strand.
TTACAGGTGAATGAATAAGGGTAACTTAAGATTGCCAGTGTTAAGAGAAAGAAGAATGCTCCAGAAAGTGTCAGGAATGTGTTTATATAGCATGCCACAGAACTACTTACTGAGATCTAATTGGAGTAAAATAGCGTATTGGTCCGAATATAAGCCGCACCTTTTTTTCAGATTTTTGAGCTTGCGAGTTACGGGTGCGGCTTATATTCGCGACCGTAAAAAAATCGTTGCCGATTTGCAAACTTTGCTTGTTACATGTGCGGCTTCTATTCGCGAACGCAAAATTACTGCCGATTTGCGCGATTGCGAGTTAAGGGTGCCGATTTTCGTGCTTTAGACTGCGGTATTGAATAGCGATTTACGGTTTTAGTGATGCTAACATCCTGTAAAGCCTGTAACCTGCAAAAAAAGCTACAGTGCTAATTAGAAAGCCTGTTTCTTGCAATGGCTGATCACTTTGAGAGTCTTTTTCTCTCCAATTTTACGGGTGCGGCTTATATTTGAGAACTATCTTTTTTTTCTATTTTTTCCCCTTGAACTTTACGGGTGCGGCTTATATGCGGATGCGGCTTATATTCGGACCAATACGGTAATCACAAACAGTGATAGTGCCTAATTATTCAGCTATAAACGTATGAAACAGTTTAGGATATGTTCTATACTTTAGTATATACTCTATTGGCGAAAGAAGTACAGTACAGGAAAAGCATATCTACTGATGGGGAAGCAACAGAACAAAATGAAAGCAAGCCAGCCTGTTTTTTGTACGTTTCTGATAAAACAACCAGGAAACAGATAAAGCAAAAAGTCATCTTCCCCAATGTCCCCAGTTTTGTGAGCTAAAACTACCGGACACCAAAATGGCTGCCATGGAAGTCGCAATCCATTTTAAACATAGCTATGCAAAATAAATATTTCCCAGTAGCTCAAAACAGATTCCCATGATATTTATCCTCTTCCCCAGAAATCCCATGTCCTCCTTTGAGCTTCCACAAAACAGATATTAAAATATGCTCCCCACTCCCCCATAAACAATCCCAGTAATTCAATGACATTTTAATTGTAGTAGCTTTTATCAGTTCCATATCCCAAAATAAGAAAAACAAATAGAAAAGCACTTCAAAGTCTTAGAATATTATAAAAACACAAAAAAAATTGCATAGAAAGCTTCAAGCAAAACAGAATGGTGCAGGGCGGCCATTTTAACCTCTCCATATAGAATAGGTTTGACTGAATTCTATCCTTAGCACATTCAGTAATCAATAATAAAAACTATTTCTGAACTAGTCTGCTACAGAGCTTTTCTTTAATTATATAGCAAACATTATAAAGAAATAAAAGGCCCTGGTTGTTAGGATTTATGTACTTTAAAAGGTCTGAAAGACGCACATGCTGGTACCAAGTGCAATTTAAACTGCATATCAATACTGCTAAAGAACTGAGCAAATAGTTACCAGCAGGCTCACAAGGTACGATCAGCATTTTAACCTCCTTATCAGAAGTCTAAACGCAGGTGTGGTTAATGAAACAGACAGAGCAAATATATTTGCGTGCAGCTGCGGACAGAATGGCTGGTTTATGATATCTTTACTGTATGTGGTCACAGGGGAAAGGAACAGCACACAGATAAAGGCCTTTTGTCCCCTGGTTTCCATGAGGACAGAAACCAGTGAATTCCTCAGAAAGAAAGACCTATGAACCCGGCCAGCTGTTGCTAGAGACCTGCCGAACACAATGTCAGAGACGGCCTTGTTCAGAAGACGTGGCCCAAACAAAAATAAAGTCACTGTGGCTGCCAGTCGCCAATGCAGGAAAGAGTTGAGGCTTATTCGGGAGTTTTGGGGGTTAACTTTAAAAAGGTGACCTTGGTAAAATGGAGGCAGACAACTCAAATATATATAATGTTCAAAAGAAAGTTTAGGATATGGAGGGATGGGGGCTTAAAATAGTCAAGATAGCAAACGGTTAAAGACCAAGACTAGTCAGTCAAGGTAACATAACAGCAAGATGTGTGCCAATATGACATTGTACTACTATACAAAAAAGAGGTAGTGTATCCATGTTACAGTGTCCCAGCAGAACCATTAGATGGTAATAATGTAATATACTTGGCCTTGGAAATGGTTAGATCTGTTACTGCTTTTGTTTTAGTTCTGGATATTATATTTAACAAGGAACTTGCCTGTCAAAAATGACGGGATTAAAATTGTAAGGCTGGCAATGCTGTTTGCAACACAATGTCATTGCGAGCCTCTCCCCTGTGTACTTCAACTTTCCTGCTTTGCACTGATCACCTTCGGTGCTCATCTTGAGCCCCACGATGGAGCACCGACGGCACTCATCTCGTGTCTCACAATGAGCGCCTTTGGCGCTCATTGCAAGACTTTCCTCCGGCCTACTGTACGGGTTGCTCGTTGCAGGTTTCGTTAGCCTGCAAGTTTTGTGCTTGGGAATGCCATGTGTCTTTCCACCATCTCCCCCCTGTCCCTTCCCTGTGTGTTTGTCCTCTGTGTTACGCACTGAAGGTCGTTTGTTTTTGTTTTTTTCCAAAGTCCTGCGTGCCTGGCATTGTTGGTGCAAGTGTTACGTCTTTGCCGTCGTGTATTTTCTAAGTCCAGCGTGCCTGGCTTTGCTCAGCCTCGTTTTCATGCAGTTTCAGAATTTTTTATGTTTTTCAGCCGCCATATTTTTCCTCGCTTAGCCGATTTTGGATTGACGAAAACCCACAAATATGTTTATTTATTTTTTTGTGGTTTTAGTGTTACACGCTTGGCTCACAGTTGCGCCCCTCACAATGCAGCCTAAGTACTACACCTGCTCGTGGGCTGCTTTGCGAGGCTCGCATGTAGGACGGCGCTGCTGGCTCGCCTTGCTCCGCAAGGTTGCAACTGCGTTAACAACATCGCAAACGTTACAAAAAGCGTTCTTGGTCCACAACTATTTTTGTGATTAGACAGCCTTTAATAGCAAATGAAGTAGAAGTGACAACTAGGTAGAACAGGGGAAAGCGAGGAGGAGGATAAGGGGGAGAAAGGAGGATAATGGGGGAAGGAGGATGATGAGGGGGAAGGAGGGAAGGGAGGAGGATAAAGGGGGGATAAGGAAGGAGGAGGATGATAAGGAGGGAGGAGGATACGGGGGGAAAAGGAGGAGGGGAAGGGGCTAAGGGAAGTGATTGGAGAGGGGAGAAGTGAGGAGGTGGGAGGAGGAGGAGGGAAGGTGGAAAGGGAGGAGGACAAGGGGGAAAAGGCGGTATTATTAGGTCAGTATTTTTTAATGTACTGCTTTAACATTCTAAATACTGACATAATCATACCGCCAGGCGGGTTAAACAAGCTTGCAATTGGATATTTAGGACTTCTGCTGGGGTGAGCAAACTATTTAGTGTGAAGTCCTCCGAGGAAAGTGAACAGGGTCCGCAAGAGCTTTACGATTATGTCCCAGAATGCTTTACTTGTCTTTTCTCACCCTCTTGGTATCCACAATTTCCTTATCTCTAGTCCCTTTCCATTAATATAGGTGAATGGAACTCATATACCTCTTCGGGGTCTTTTGAAGGCAATACGGATGAGCACTTTGGGATGGCCCTCTTGGATTATTTGTAGGGAACAGCTGCTACAGAATAAAGGCACCATTTTTGTTAGGCATGTAAAATTCAGATTGAAAAAATACAATTTGATTGCAGATAAGAATATCTTGGCTTACTGTCAGCTCTTTCCTACCTACTTTAAAACCACAGACCGTGTTCGATTCTTGGCGTTGTTACAAATTCAAGCCTTATGTCAACTCTATGCAAAGCATTTTTAATTCCTTTATTGTATAAACCATCGTCGTTAGGCTCTTCGCAAATAAAATAAAAATATTCATACAATAAAGGATTCAGGTAAAAAAAAATACATACAAAATGGTCCAATGTTTCAACCTACAAAAATGTTAAAGCAAAAAAAAAAAAAAAAAAAAAAACAGAGAAAACACTGTGTTCAGAGCCTTTGCAAATTTCTGAGAACATTAAAACAAAGCACACACTGAACAAGGTTGTACTTTTTGAGTTTTCCTGTAATAAAAAGAGTTTCTGCTTCCTTTATAATGGAGAAAAATTTTTTTTTTATAAAAAGCAGAAACTTTGATGAAGTCTTAATTATATCCTGTTGAAAATCATGTGGGCAGAGCTTCAATACACTGGGAGAAAACCCATTGCGGTGACAGAAGATATTATTTAGATATTATTACAGAAGGTTGGAAGCAGATATAAATGAAAAAGCTTAATAATACCATAGTGTGGAGTCTGTATTAGAAAACAGAACTGGAGACATCCAAGGAATCCAGTTATTTTTATTACTTAATAAAAACTTTTAAGAGAAGATATTTTTTGTTTTTTTACCATAAAATCTTTTCCCCTTTGCCATCATCTAATTTTGACATTAAAGGGCTACTGTAGTACACAAAACTCTATTCTAGAGAAGAGGTTATGGTTGGCGCATAACAATTCTTCCTTGAGCTCCATTCAGGTAGTAAAATACAATTGGGATTACAGAAAATGATGTGACCATAAAAGAAAAAAAAAAAAAAAAAAAAAGCATTTGTACATAAGTGCCTAAATAAAAAAAATTGTACATAAGTGCCTAAATATTACTATTGATTATAATTAAGAAGCAGGTCAGAAAATAATTAGATGGGTCCGCAAAAACTTTTAGCTCTATTTAGGTGGCCCTGCAAGATTACGGACAACTTTTAAGTGGTCAATTAAAGAAGAAGAAATTTTTTTTTTTTTTTTTTTAACATTGATTTTTATTAAAAAGACATAAGATAATACAGCATTGTACATTACAATAAAAGCGTCAGATAAGTTATATTGTCTTCTTCAATAAAGAAGAAATTACCCAATTACGGATTATCGTTATCTGACCTGTACTGATCTTTACCATTTCAGATCTGTCAAACCAAGGATTTTTACATCAGCCTTGTAAACTCTTTTATATAGATACAATAAGCAGGGCTAGAAATGCCTGTTGGTTGTCTCCCATAAAATATAAATTTCTAAGTTTTAGACTGGCATCATTTGCAAATGTACCATTACAGAAATATTTAGTGGAACAGCATTCCCAGCGGACATGGTACAGACAAATACAAAGAAATACTTAAAAATATTCCTGAAGATTATTTAAATCTAAACTTTTTGTGGATTGTATAGGTAGACTAGAGATGGGCCTCTATCGTTAATGTGTTTGAATAACGTTATTCCTTTTTTTTTTTTTTTTCCTTGAACTTGCATAAAGGAGAAATAACTGCAAATTTATCAAAAATCCAAAACAAAATAGTTGTTTAGGATGGATAGACAGACAATGAAAGTACTTAAGCAAATAAGACACCCTAGGTTGCCAAGTATGTATTCTTGGCAGATCCATTAAGAATAACAGATAGCACTTGCCAGTTATTGTCTGTGAAAGAAAAAGCAAAAAACAGCAGATACATTCAGTTTGAGCCTTTGCTATTATATAGCTGAATGGGTTTACCAACATGCAGCATTTTTAAATTGCAATTCCGCCAATTGAATAGGGCTCTATATAAGCACATAGCATATATTTTTTACATTAGTTTTTAGTTAGTGAACTTCTATCCAAAAGCTAAAACACCGGGGTGAGCAAATAAATACATTTCAAATTACCAGAAAGAAAAAAAAAAGTAAAATCGGCTTTAATAAGAAGAAGATCCGATTCAATAGGAAGTCACAGAGAAGAGTTTTACATGGTAACAACTTCTCATGCCCTGAAAGGTGCCAATGGCAGTACTGTGGTCTTGTCACCTTCCATGACTGTGCGTTTCCGCAATAGATACCATTCTCAGATGATGGAGTGATGAATTAGAGTATGCTTTCACAAAAGTTCAAAAGTTGTAAGAAGATCAGGTCAAGACGACACAGATTCATGGAGTCATTTGCAATACCCGAAAACTAGAATATTAAAAAGGAACCTAGTTTCTGGATATCACCAAGAATAGTATAGACCTATGTATTTCTTTGAATGATCTTTATTAATAAAATTAAAATGAAAAGTTTTTTTTTTCTACCTAAAAATCATACAAGTTGTACCTGTTTGGGTCTGCCCCTTCATAGCTCATGAATACACAGAATGTGAAGTGAGTGTTTCCAATTCCCCATCAGTGACATCTCTCAAGTAGCACGTTGCAGAATGTTGCCATAGGTTTATTACTAGGAGACACTGCACACCCTTTACTTAGAAGTACACTGTCTTCACGAGGTGCAGAGGGGGGAAACCAATTAGAAACTATTTGTAAGATTTTAGGTAGAAAAATAAACTACTTTTAAGCACTTCTTAATAAAATAAAGTACACAAAAAATAGAGATACAAAGGTATATTATATTCCTAGAGAAATCCAGAATCCTTCCATGTTCCTTTATTTTATTTTTTTGAACTTTTTTTTTTTCATTTTAATACATGATTTTCTTTAAAGTTTTTGGCTTGCCTTCTTGTAACTTGTTGTGTCCCTTTAAAAAATGCTGAAACACCACGTCCAATTTCTCTCATGAATTCATTGCGCGGTCTCAAATTTTAGTGTCTAAACAATTTAGGTTTATTTTACTTATTTATTGCAACTTCTGTTTTGCTTTCTTGTGGTTTTGTGCTAGTCTACAAAATTGTTTCATGTAATATAAAACAGCTGAACCTTCCATTTTTCCCAATACTATAAAAAAAATATTATGAAATGTGCTTTTTTTAATGCTTGTATTTGTTATCAAAAACAGACAATTATTCATAGTATAAAGATCATGAGATATATCGTAATTATAGGCTGAAATTTCATGTCAAAGCACAGCATGTTATATGCTATAATAAGGAGGAATAATAAAATGATAGATGGTACAAGCAGTACCATAGTGCAAAGTGCCCAATGCCAAGGTGGCACATGCCAACGTAACTGGAAGAAAAACATCCTTAGCATTGCCAGTTTAATTCCTTGATGTAGGTTACATAAAACCACCAAACAAGTTTATTTGTATCCTGTATTTCACAATCCCATAGAAATAGCATAAAATGGAAGCAAGCATTCATGTAAATCAGGTGTGAGCAAGTTCGGTCCTGGAGAGAGCCACACAGGCCTGGATTTGTGGATTTCCTTTCTGTGCACAACAGAGTCAATCAGGATAACTGAAGAAGTGATGGACTTACCTGTGCACAGAAGGGATATCCTCAAATCCAGGCCTGTGTGGGGCTCTCCAGGACCGAAATTCCACACCCCTGATATAAATCAATGAACTTGAATAGCTACTCATCTTTTGGCCAATCATAAGGACTTTAATGCCAGTGATGGGGCTAGCAGAGAGGGAGGATTGAATGGGTGACAAAGGGAAAGTGTAAATGAACACACAAACCTTAGACACATAATTATGTACTACTAGCGAATTGCCCGTCAAAAAATGACGGCAATGAAATTGTAAGTGAGCTAATGCGGTTTGGTGTCTAATAATGAAATATGTAATAGATTAATAAATGAATATACTTTACCTATTTTGAAGCATTGTGTTGAAGAGCTGGCAATCTGTTTTGATGTTGCTGCAGCATTAGTGGTGTGGAGCTGCTGTGTAAGCGTGGTGAATGTGTGCAGTGTAATACTGTGCGTGCGCGAGACAAAACCGTTTGCGTAGTGGTGTACTTCCGCATTGGCGTAAAATGGCGGGTAATGTGTGGTATGCGTCTTCGCGGATTATCCGTAGGTCTTTTGTGGTGTTTTGCGAGTGTGTTGTGGTGTTTTCCGTGTTTAGAGTGCTGTAGCCTCGTTTTCCTTTTGTTCGTCGGCCATTTTTTCTCTCGCTTAGCGATTTTATTAGTGTTTAAACTGTTTTATTTGTATTTAAATGAAGGTGTAAGTTGCTTTTTTGCGGTCCTGGATGGTTCCTCTTGCTGTAGGTAAGCTTTTTATGTGTGTGGTCTGTATTTATTGTGTTTTAAATGTTTTTATGTTCGCGTGTTGCGTCCGATTTTTGCGAGGTCGTAATGTAAGCTAACATGTCTCGTATGGCGTTTGCGTGTGTAGCCTCGTTTTCGTTTTGTTCGTCGGCCATTTTTTCTCTCGCTTTGCAAATTTTTTAGTGTCTAAACTCTTATTTTGAGTGAAATCAAGGTGTAACTTGCTTTTTTGAGGTCCTGGATGCTACCTCTTGCTGTAGGTAAGCTTTTTATGTATGTGCTGTGTGTATGTATTGTGTTTTGAATTTTGTAATGTTCGCGAGTTGCGTCCGAGTGTTGCGAGGTCGTAATGTGTGTTAACGTGTGTCGTATGTTGTTTGCGTTGCGAGGTAAAGTTTGCGAGGGTCGTAATTGGTGTGTCGTGTTTGCGGTGCGACGTAAAGTCTGCGAGGGTCGCAGTTGCTGGCATGGAGCGCCTTCGGCGAGGGCAGCAGTTGCTGGCAAGGAGCGCCTTTGGCGCTCCATGCCAGCAACTGAGGCCCTCGCCCGCTGCGCTCCATGCCAGCAACTGAGGCCCTTGCCCGCTGCCCTCGCTACGCGAGCCCGCAAGCGTTAGCAACAACTCGCATGCTCACAACTATATATGTGATAGCACAATTCATCACCTGATAAAGTAATTAGGAGAATGGGAAGACTTTGGCTATGTCATTTTAAAGAATACTTTATTATATTCTACGTAGTTAAAGAGAAAATACAGTAAATGAGGACTTGTCTTACAGTCTTTGCCAATGCTTCCCATTGGGAGAAAACATACTATATAGAAACTTGAAGTCAAATTAATATTTTATGTGGGTCACAGTTAAGATGGCTGCCTTTACGGTGTTCTCATATGGCATTACCAATTAAGACCAATTAAGATTTTAAAGGGCACCATCTGCTTCCCTTACATTAGTGCTGCTAACTTACTGCAGCAAGTATTCAATAACCGCTTCTCTATGTACACCAGTAACCATGTTAAAACATATGTAAATATTTGACAAGCAATTAAAATCCACCGTCCCCGAAAAAGCCATAACAATAAATCTGATCCCTATCTCCGAGATATATAAAATTGATGGCACAGTCACAAAAACACATTATCTCAGAATCGTCACTTACAGAACACTAGATTTTTTACACAACCTGCTTTTTTGATGCTCTTACATAAAATAATCAATAACTTAATTTATTTTTTACCTACTTAGTCTTATTTGTTACTTTCTCTCATTACGAAGTTTATGCATCTATCCATCTATTTGACTTCTTTATCTCTGCATTTATATATAAAACCAGAATAAAAACACTGTCACTAAATATATAATGTTAACTGATTAACGTGCAGCCATTACAAAAGTTTGATGATACCGGGCTTTTTATTCTGTTTATTGAAATTGCAATTAAACTCTATCCTCTAATGTTAACGATCTCAGTGGTAGGGGTTGTATTATTGAGCTGTTTAATTATTCTGTTGCATTACTGTACACGGCAACATATTTAATTCCATACTGACATCAGCGCAATATCAGCAGGGGATTCTGGCCTTATTACTACAAGTTTAATAAATCTCTATGTAGATTAAATGCAGATTGAAGACATATGCAGAGATTTATATATACAGCTTTACATTCATACGCTACTAAATGTAATCCCTTCCTTCATCAGAGATTTGCCAGTGTAGAGACTTGAGTCATATATATGTTCTATGAAGAAAAAGCTGGCGTCCATAATGGCCGACGTAAAATAATCTTCTTTATGACTAGGAAGCCTGATTAAAATTAAAAGTTTTAGGCTTCCCAATATTAAAAACATTTACTCTTCATGAATATATAGCGGTATGCTATTAAAGTGCATTTATTCTGGTATTTTTTATTTCTAATAAAATTACCTCAGCACTGTGGGAAATGTGGCCTTGTGTCACTGCGGCCTAGCAAAGCAAGATTGTTATTTTGTTAATAATACCTCAAACTAAGCAAAACGCAGATCTTCAATGATATAAACATATAAAATATAAAAATGATGATGAAGGAATATATTTTTCTGGTAATGCTTACAGGCACAAGTCACAATCCAACTCTGGTGGCCATTTTGTCTATTATAATCCTGTCAGTGCTTTATGGTAACCAACAGGTACACTTGCTTTATTCAAAGAGATTAACGACCAGACAAAATCAAATTGTGATTATTTCTTAGCCATTTTGAAACTATCACATGCCAGACTGTGCTAGCCATAGATATTTCATATCAGAGCTATATATGGCCTCCAAATGCCTCATGCCGGTTACGATTACTGCTCTGTAAGAGGACAGGAGGAGAGGATGCTGCTTCTAATGCCTGTGGTTTATAGCCTTCTGTAGGCATCTGCTAATGGGTTTCGGTTGGTTAGCAATAAAAGCATCCTGGAATGGGGGAGTGCAAGGAGACAGAATAAGACCAAAAAGATAAGACAATAGCAAACAGGAAAGAAAAAAAAAATTAGGTAAATCTTCATTATTCAATGGAGCATTTTACTTAGTCTTATTTACATTTTCATTTAGATACTTCAGTAATTTCTAGTGGAAGTGTTCTATCATGCATATTTTTAACATTATAGCAGTTTTTTTTTTTTAGTTTTTGCATGGAAAATGATTTTTAGTTTAGATAGAGATGCCAGCCAAAACGCCATTTAAATTGGTCAACCCCCCTGATATATATATTTTTTTTTTTAGTTTTAGGAACCAGGGAAGGGATTATATAGAGAGATATATGTATAGGAATGAAAAAAACGAGGATCCGGCAGTAACATTTGAGGGGCCTTGGATTTGGACTAAAGTAATGTTTCCTACTCTATTGCCCATAGCTATTTCGTTGGGGAAAGGGTGTTGAATTCATATTACTGCGTTGAATGGCTAAGTGAATATAGCTGTATAAAAGCAGGAATAGAGAATGAGTGAGTGAGTGAGTGAGTGAGTGTGTGTGAGTGTGAGTGTGTGTGTAACATAACACATCCATTCCCAGCTGGGTTTCTGTTTTTCCTCCTTCTATACTTAACACTTGCTGCTGGGGTTCATTAATTACTTTATGTATTTCATGTAATTTTACAAAAACAAAAATCTGTGTTAAAAGGCTAAGTGCATCCCTTTCATACCATCCAATTAACTTTGCAAGCGAAATCATTCCATTGAAGGTTCATAAAAACTATAAACCTTTCATGGAAGACCCCATTAAGTTATGCTGGGGTTAATCAGGGTCATTTGTTAATAGTCTTGGGCTCCCACTCAGAGTCTGTGGCTTCTGTGCTAGGCGCAACCCTACAGTTTTCTCTTATCGGAGGTCAGGATAGATCTAGTCTATTAAACAAAGATTTGTCGACTAAGAAGCCATTAGAGTGTCAAATGGCTGAGCATTTTTGCTTCTTGTTCTAGTATTATGTATCTGTCCATAGGGGAAAGCAAGAGGGGTGGTGAGGAAGACTGCTTTATACACATTGGAATTAAGTGATCAAGTAACCGCCAAATCCCAGAATTGTATAGTATGTTCAAGTGAATTAGACCATTTTATTTCAGTGATAGATTACCCATTTACTTTGGAATGGCTTGAATTTTTTAAAATCTAACGTATTAAAAAGAGACACAGAAAATGTCACATTCAAAAAAGAAAGGAAAAGTACATAAAAAAAAAAAAAAAAAATAAGTAATTACAGCAACATTTAAGTGCAAGGGCCTTAATCTGAATCCGGCTTCCCTATGAGTTTTGTGTGTGTAGAGGGGGGTCAAGATAGGAGTACCCAGTTGCAAAATGGTAATGGCCACAGACGTTTAACAAATTTGATGGTCTGTCACAGTCACCATATTTTCAGAAAATTCAAGCTTTCAACAGAATTATTAAGGAAATTGAAAGCTTATGAGTTATTCTTAATATGTCTGCCTAGGGATGTCAGGTTTTCACCGAAACCAAGTTGAAAAAAAAAAAAAAAGAAAAAAAGGTCAGAAGCCTGTCATATACTGTCAACACTGTCAGAGCGGAGGAACATGGAGGCAGATTGGCCAACCAATAAAGCATAGCAATGCAGGGCACTGGCCAATTTCTTACATATTGTTTCCAGACGAATTATTTATGTATGTGTAAATGTCTATTGCATCTTGAAGTTCCTCAAAATTATGGTGCTTGAGGAAAAGAATTAAAAACATTAAAATATTCAAGTTTATTAAATATATTATCCTCATTTGCAGAGACGCTAATTTGCCTAATCTTTTTTTTTTTTGTTTTGCAAAAACGTTTGCATTTTTTCATGCAAACATTTTTCGCTAGGTGAGTTATGATGCATTCATAACCCACCTCACTTGCATATACATTTAAAGGCACAATTTTTTTTCTGGCAAAAATCTTACAAATCGCTCCGAATTGGTTTCCCCAATCAGATGTACACAATCATTGTGCGCTGCAAAGTACAGGGATTCTGTAAGATGCCATTTCAGAGAACTGGATAATTTGAACCACTGCACAGTTTGTGTATTCATGAGCTCCAAATTTTAAAAAAATAAATAAAAAATGTAATTATTTTAGGCAGAAAAAAAAAAAAAAGATATAAGCATATTATATTTTTCATAAAACCCAGAAACCTTCTGTGTATTTAAAGTGAAACCAGGTATTCTCATCTCCTCTTGTCCCATTACTGTACAGAGTGGAAGCTAGCCTTGAGAGTTTACTGTATGTTCACAAGGTTGTGAATTATTACCATCCTTTTGGAAGTACCAACCGTGAAGCAAATCACAGAAATGGCGGACACAATCACTGTGGGACACTGTATAACAGGGCTGCTCAAGTTAGTTCATGCTCTGAAAAATCAAACACTTGACTCTTGTTGGATTTCTGGTTTGCCATTTAAAAGCATAATTTTATTTTATTTTTCCTTAAATAAATAGAAGATACATAACCTAGTCTACTTTATCCATTTAATAATGCAGCGATATATGACCTGTGGATATCTCTCTGTTTCCTATACTTGTGAAAATCTCTGAATATTTAAAAATCAAAGTGAATAAGCTCCAGAGAAATCACTTCTTCATGTAATACAAATAAGTTGTGTTAATTGTTTCCTTGCTGTTCAGATGAACCCTGTGCATCCTTGTTCGATAAAAAAAAAAAAAAAAACACACACGGGTTTGCCAAGGTTATCAATTGACACCAATTCTTGGAATCTGTGCTTCTTCTACAAGGCCAGTAGATAAAAGGTCTTCTAAACATAGCTGTTATAAGAAATAAATGGTGTAATAATTTAACACGAACTGTACATTTCTAGTACAAATACTATCCAAGAGCAGGTTAATTTAAGTTGGTTTCTGATATCATAGTCCCATGTATACACCTTAGGATAGTACCACACAGGATTTTCAAATATTTGATTAAAAGATATTGACTCTGACTAGTGTAAAAAATAAATGGTTTTCAATTAGTGCGTATTTCCACAATGTTAAAGATAGACTAAAAGCTGCTGAAAGCACTATATACACATTTTAACATTTCACTAAAAAGATTTTTTTAAGTGGACTTCAATTACAAATATTTTTTTTATCTATCTAACTGCAGTTTAAAAAAGGCATATGAAAGTTTCCTGCGTTATGAATGCATCCGAATTTGTGTATGCAAAATTTTTTTCCTTGACCATAGATGTTTATTAAATCTCTTGATTTTGCAAGCAGCAGCTTTTGCAAGTTGACACCCCTGAAAATTAGTATAAAATTCCTAATTTGTTTAGGCCAAACATAGGCAGCTATAACAATCAATAATGGCAGTTTGTGCAGGAAGGAATCATGGGTTGTATAGTTCCCATGTAGAAGGAAGTAGGACGAGTCAGACACGTATCTGTAGATCTCTGCAATAAGCTGGGCTGGCTTGAAGGCGAGTAAAGGGTTAAAACCTGTATTTGAATGCAGTGTTGCTATTGGTAGATATCAGGTGCTTATGTAGGCAGCTCTTGGGTGTGGAAAACAAATTTTTAAATAAAATAAGTCTGTATGTGTATAGAATGACAATGTAATGTATGTGTTTGATTAGAAAAAAGGGAAACCAGAGAAACTTTGATATGCCTTTAATCAGTTCTTTTGCCTTCCCATACTCACTTGTTGCAAGAGTCAAGGCATAGGTGGCCAAATAAATATAAACTATGTTAATATCGTGAAAATAGACTTTATCCATGTCCCTCAATAAAACAAACATAACAAATGTCTAGTTAAAAATGTTTAAGATTAGGTATTAGGTATTTATTTTTGTCCAGAACCATTCATGTTGTATTTCCATTAATGCAACATTCTGTGTTTTTTTTTATTTATTTTTTTATTCTAGCTCAATCTACTAACTCACAAGACTATGCTAGGCCAGAGATGTTAAAGTAAACCAATTTCAAAGCTTTCTTGTCTTTAGGTTCCACCCAATTTCATTTAACTGATCAGCTAAAAGTAACTTATGCACTAAAGTAAGGAGGAGTGTCACAGAAGGGGTTACAACTATCTACTTTTGGTTGGAGCAAGGCAATCTGATTTATATCTTATTTTATTGTTTTACTACAGGGACTAGGCAAAGTACTGCCTGGACATTTTATTCCCTGTGTATCCATGCGTTTCCTCAGTCTGAACTCATCCTGGTAAAACACTAACCTACTGGCACTTATACTCAAGCTTTACAAGTTGATAACAAGTCAACGGAGATGTCATTAAAAGGCCCAATTTAGTGTTCTTATAAAGGACTCTCTAAAGAATAGATTGGTAGGGTCTTCTAATGTTAGGTTGGGTCCTTAAAGGGCCACTTTAGTGTACTTACAAAGGGTTTGCTAAATAGTTAGGTAGAGACCCATCAGAAACCCTTAATTATTAAAAACAAAATTTGAGTATTAATAAATTGTGTAAATGCACATTGTGTATTGGTGTACATTGCTGGCAGCTCATGTTACACTACTGCCTGCTACTAATGTCTAACTGCGTTAGAGTGGTCTCAAAAGGTTTTAATTTAGGTACTGCTACCTGGGCTGCTCCCACTTCAAAGACAATACATCATTCAGAAGCTGGAAAGATCTGGAGCTTATAAAGCCTTTAAAAAAAGCGCATAAAAAAAAAAAAAAAAAAAAAAAAGTTTATTAAAAGATTTTTTCCCCCATGAAGCATTATCCTAGTATTCTTAAGAAACCCCACTAAAGTGGTAATTTTATACTTTTGACCTTTATAACCTTTAATATTTAACTGCCAAGGCTCCTAAATGTTTCTCTGAATCAAAAAAAAAAAAAAAAGAGGCGGCTTTTAAGGATTTTGTCTGGAGTTTTAAAAATGACCCGTTTCCATTTTAATTTCAAACTTACCTTTATAAACCAGACTTTCTAAAATATATATAGCTATGTAACCCAATTGGATTTCACGTTTCTCGGTTTTTAGGAGTTTGGAGCTCCCTTTCTGAAGGTGGTTAGGCCAGCTGATATCCATGAAGAACACATGAACAACTATGCACGCACCAGTTCCTTGACCATAATGCATTATAAAAACTCAGATATAGTCTGTCCCCCCAAAAATGTCCAATTTGCCAAAGTCAACTGAGTGCAGACTTAAAAAGCTGTATATGCGTTAATGATGATAATTATAATTTTATAATTAAAAGTCTCTGAGTGGATATATGCAAAGGCAACTATTGCCTCTACAGAGATCAACACATCCAGAGCCATGGACTCTTAAAATATTTTTTAGCTTTTAATATTTCTCATTATTCTATAGGTGTACTCACTCACTGGCCTCCAAACTTGATTTTCATTTGTCAACCATTGCTCTACATTTGTTGTAAGGTCGTTATAAGAAGTGGATTTATAAAAAAAAAAAAAAAAACACATATATACTTAAGAACATTGGTGGAACTATCCCAAATTCATGACAGGGGTAATGAAAAGTTGCCTTCAAGCTCCTAAATATTTTCCGTAAGTAAGGAAGTATATACCTATATCTAGCTTGCTTCCATGCCCCATGTCATATTGAATTTATACAAACATTATATAGTAGTCTGCAACTGAAGCTCTGCTATCTCTTTATAAGAGTGCTTCTGATATGAAGCAATGTACAGTCTCTAAATCAATATATTTTCCACTGAATTCTATTGCATTACAAGTGGAAATGTCTAATAATGAATCTCAGAATCCACATTTTTTTATATTCTTCATTGCAGTGGCCCAACACTAAGGTTTTATTTCCCGGAACTAATCTACAAAATGCTCCTCATACTTCTCTTGGGAGTTCTAAAGTGTTTTTCCCATCAAGGCCCACACTTCTTGTCAACTACACACAGCATCTATTCTCTTTACATTTTTCTGTGCTTTAAGAACTTCTTAAAAAAAACAAAAAAAAAAAATGGTTAAGGACACAAAAAAGAAACTGAAATGGTATATAAAAAATACAAAATAAAAACTTTATTCACAACTTTTTTGTATTAAATAATCACAGTATACAACAACGATGATGAACGAAAATAATGAGGTGAGAAAACAAAAAAGGTAATATAGTCATGCTGAACTTTAAAAAAAACATTTGTTAAATGGCACACATAGAAGGATCCACAAACATTGTGTAAGCCATTTCACCTTAAAGTAATTTTGCAAAACAAATTACTGTCTTAAATTTCGTTATGTACGTTCAAGTGGATTACCAAATGAACTCAAAATTCTTTCAACACATAAACAGTGTATCGCCATATGGTAATAATCCTCCATAACCATAAAGCTGCATTAAAATGCAATCCCCAACTAGGACCAAACTGAACACGACAGATCTGAGCATTTAAAAAAAAAAAAATGTGTAAAAGTTTTGAACATAAACTAAATTGTAATTTTGTTGGGCTCTTGAATTATTGTGGTCGCGCAGAACAATTTGGAAAATTGAACACATTTAAATAAATAGACATACTGTCATGAGTACATTTTGGTCCTTAGGGAACCTGTAATTTTAAAGAAGAATATTTATACAGTTTAAAGACTTTATTGCAAGTTCAAATATCCTATACATCTTAAAAAGAACATTAAAAAAAAAACTAAAAAAAAAACACAATATTGTAAAATCCTTCATCAACACACATAAAACTGGTGTTTTTTTCTAACATACTAAATGTTTCTATCCCTGATAATGATAGCAGTATTTCTGAGCATCAAGGCACATACAGTTTTTATAAAGGTTTTAGAAATCGCTCAAGATCCTGACACTTTCGGAGCTGGTTAATGAAACATATTTTAGTTACACTAGATTTCAAACCATACGGAAGGAGACCGAATCCCTTTATATAAAACAACTCTTGTAATATTAGGCAATTCCTTAATTTCTAGCTTAAATAGAGCTGTATAATTCATACTACAAATGGAGTTTACCACTACACGGGCGTTAATTTGGCACAAAAGAACAGAAATAGTAAGGAGCCAACCACCATAATGCTGCCTTTTGGATGTGACCGGACAGGCCTTAGTTTGTCAAAACACCTACAGCTCAATCTCTTAATGCGGAGATAATGGAAGTGGAGTTTGAGTTTGAGATTTAGAAGAAACCGTGAGAAAGAGGAGAAATTGCATGAGGGCTTCAGTCACTGTTGCCATGCAATCTTGCCAGTGCTTGCCACTCTCCCTCAACGTTGTCTGCCTTTCAGCACTTTACCATAATGCTGCTATGCTATTAGGCTGCCACTCTCTTGACGGGCTCCTCTGCTTGTTTAAAAGATTGTTTGGCTTTTAGCTTAAGTGAGTTGCCCTGTGTTTAGCTCAGGAGTGTTTTGGAATGTGATAACCGGCATTAACGTGTGCTAGGAGTGTGACAAGCACTGGAAGACGGTCTCACTTTAGTTGAGAGACTGATGAACAATGCAATAAATTGTGTATGAGCCTGCATGGCGGGAAAAATATGTTTTGTTAGTATAAATAAGGAATGAAGAGGAGGAGAAACAGTATTAGAGCGCAAGATACACCAACTGTGCCAAGAGATATTAGAGAAATTGCCAAACCGTTAATTGCCACAGTAGAAAGAACTATGCAAGAGCCCCCCAATCATGCATTAGCAGTTCAAGCCCTTCACATATACCGCGATTACGCAGTTCTAGACATAACTGCCTAAAATATTATGGCCCGCAATGTTATGACATTAAAACGGTACAAGATGATTAATGTTAATTGTCTATGTAGGACTATCCCTTATAAAATTAATAAAGCAAAAAGGATAGCATCAAAAAGGTACAGGAGCTAAATCCCCTTCTTAAACGCCTCAGTGAGAGCCAGCTCAACACAAGGGCCCAGTATAAAAAAATTCTAATATAAAGTTACCAGTATCCCTATTAGGGTGATTGAAGGCCCCATATCAGCCCCTAATTCATTTAAAGTACAATGATAAGGCAAACATGGACCAAAAAGCACTGCAGGCTGCCTATTATGGAGTTTTGCTTCATTTTTAAAACATAGCATCCTCATCCTTTGGTATTGTACAGCAGCAATGTTTGGTTACAACCCCACCCACAATTTAAAAACTTCTTTTGTGCTCCCCAAACCACTGGCTCTTGGCCATTTCACCAAACGTCAGTCCATGCTAGAGTGCCATCCGTGGCAGCTTGATATAGGAAGTGATCGCCTACCTGCTTGTGGTTGTATTTCTGAGGGTTGGTCCGATAGCTGTAATCCGAGTATTGATCAGAGCCAGTAGAATTGTTGTCCCCTGTGCCAACAAAGGTGTTGGCAGCTGGCAGGTCTTGCACTACCTGATGTTTCTTGGAGGCAGATGGGGATTGGGGTTGAAGCTGGATGGATGGCAGTGGAGAGTTTGAGCGATAATGGCGTCCCAAGTCAGGACTTCCTGGTGGGTAATTTAAAGGAAGATGAATCCTTGGGCTGTCCCCAACAGAATCACTCATCAAATTAAACTTGAGGGACTTCTGTAACCCAGTTTCCTCATCCTCCTCCACAGGCTTGGGTGGTTTTGGAGACTTGCTCTTTTTGGCTTTGCCCTTGCTTTTGTTGTTTTTATTGCCCTGCTTTGGAGCATACAGATCTTTTGTTTCCTTCTTTCCTGCTTGGTAGCCACTCTTTGCTTCTTTCTGGCGACAATAGCGGAACAACACCACCGCCACAATGACAAGAATGACTGCCACAACACCAGCTATCACACCAAATACAATATTACTGCGCTGCCTGCTACGTTCAAATTCTGGATCGCCAGCAATGTCAATGTCTAGTGGCGTGTCTTGGCTGTGACCAAGCAGAGTCTCCACAAAGGTCTGGTTGGTCAAGGTTTCATTAATGTAGAAATGTACTAAAGCAGTGCCATGTCTGGGAGGCTTTCCGCGATCATTCACCCTTACTACTAAGCGATGAAGACCATGGTGCTTTCTTAAGATTTCTTTCTCAAGGGTTACCTCCCCACCAGATGGAGAGATATGAAAGAGTTGAAAGGGATTACCACTAGCGATGCTGTATGAAAGTTCTGCATTAACGCCAGTGTCCATGTCTTCTGCACGCACCCGGTTGACTTGTGTACCTATCCGAGTTAGAGGGGTAAGATATGTGTAAGAACTGTTTGAAGGTATTACAATAACTGGGGCATTGTCATTCTCATCAAGTACATTTATGGTAACCCCAACATAGGATGAACGGGGAGGGTCTCCTCCATCTACTGCCTTCAGCCTGAAAGTATAGGTGCTCTGATGTTCCCGATCAAAGGAAATGCTAGAGAGAATCGTGCCGGTCCCATTCTGAATAATAAACTCTCCACTTTCTGGCTCTACGGACAGTTGGATATGAGCATTTTCACCCTTGTCTGCATCAATGACCGTCACCATACCCACAGGGCTCAGTCGGGGCATATTCTCCATGACAGAGAAGTTATAACCATTTAGCATAAACTTAGGGTCATTATCATTACGGTCCAACACAGTTATTACAACAGAGGCTGTGCCTTTTAGGCTGGGGGAACCTTTGTCTGCAGCAACTACATGGAAATCATAATGCTCTCGCTGCTCCCGATCTAGCACGGTGTTTACTCTAATTTGACCAGAGTCTGGGTTGATTGAAAAAATTCCCCTAGAGGTAGGGTCTGTCACAAGTGAGTAAGTGATCTGAGAGTTGGAGCCACTATCAGCATCACTTGCACTAACTTCCATCACAAGTTCATCAGGAGAGTTGTTCTCTGGGAAAGCCACTTCCATCAGGCTCTGGGTAAAGACAGGTGCATTGTCATTCACATCCATCACCTGCACCTTAAGAGAGTTGGTGCTGGAAAGCGGAGGATTACCAGAGTCTACGGCCACAATTTCAATAGTGTACTCTTTCACTGCCTCATAGTCCAGGGGTGCAGTAGTCTGAAGGAAATATTTCTTCTTACTGTCACTGCCAGTTTCACTAGCCTGCTTTAGCTGGAAGGGGACATCTCTGGCTACCACACAGGTCACGGCTGCATTCTCACCCTCATCTCGATCGGACACCTGCACCAAAGCAACAGCTGTCTCCACAGGAACATCTTCAGAGATATTAGCCACTCCATCCTGGTGTGTTACAAGGCCAATGCCTCTGATCTCAATCACTGGCTTGTTATCATTGGTATCACGGATGGTGATTATAACTTGTGCACGAGCAGATTTAGGATTAGATCCTTTGTCCTTGGCTACCACAGAGAACCGCAGAGTGCCCACATCTTCCCTGTCAATTGCACCTTGAACGGTAACAAGGCCAGTGGCTCTGTCTAAATGTAGAAGCCGTCGCACATGATCAGAAGCCTGGTGGAAAGTATAATCTATCTCTGCATTAGATCCTTGGTCAGAATCATTGGCTTTTACCTGCAAAAGAAAAGAAAAAAAAAAAATTAAAAACTAGTATTAGAAAAAAAAACAAAAAAACAAAGTACTACTTTAGTAGGAATGGTACTAAAACAATACATCTCCCCATCACCACCAACACATTTATGCAGCGGCTGTTTGGCCAAATTAAAAAATTATACATTAAAATCCAATGTAGTGTGTGATCAAGTGTATTCGCTCTGGCAAAATTGTAGTATTATTTTAATAGTTTTCCAGTGTAAGGTGCTAACTGCAGTGATAAGTATAACTGCATTACTTCTGCATCCCTAGCTAACCTGAACCTAAGCCATGAACTACATTTGACAGGTTTTATAACCCAAGATCAATGATACAAAATGAATATCTGCCATAATGATCAATACAAGCCATGGAGTGTGAGGATTGTTTTGATCACGTATTGATGGTGTCAAACGCACTCTTCCATGACAAGCATGTATTTGAACCTATTCATACTATTCTGCTTCAATTAACGAACTGCAGAGAGCTTCCTTGGGATCAATCTGTTACTGAACTGGAAACCTATGTTTCTAGACACTTGGCCCCCGAAAGTCTGGTAACAAGACGATATGAGAAACACTGTATAGAAGACTAAAATTAAGTAAAGATCGTTTTCTGAACAGGAAAAAAAAAAGGTTTAATGCTTTTATTTTCACAGTTGAGATCACATTTTTAAACTGGTCTTCAGGGAGATATATATTTTTTTTAAGCACAAAGTGATTTAACTATATTAATATATTGCCAATAGGCATAATTTAACCAAGCTTAAGATATGGTCTGTACTACATTAAAATACAAAAAGTCTCTGGCTTAGAAGTGAATGAAAGCAAAGCACATCAAGATCAACTAAAACAAAATTGAGTCATATAGTAAATATAAGCTACAATGGCACCTATTTGTTAGTTAGAACACAGCAAAATGATATATTGATTTAGATTTGATGACTTGCCAGGCCTAGGATATAATATTTGTTCTTCGTATTTTTAGATTGTGGTCACTTTGATTATTTGAGATTAGCAATTTATTTTGTTTTATTCCAAGATGCATGTTATTTTGTAATTAGTTTCTATAAAAATGGGGCGTGCAATATAAAAAAAAAAAAACACAAACAACAACACACATACACCTTAGTGCTTAACACTTTCACAGACAAAAATTGGTGTGAATGCCTTGTTCCTTCAGGCAATGCACTATTATTTTAGGTCAAAGAGCGAGACAGAAAAACTAGTTTAAAAAGGAGTTAAACATAAAAATATACTCCAAGGAAAGGCTGCAAAGTAAGCTATTGTCAAACACAAAGTCGCCCAACCTGTTCCTAGCAAAGCAATGGTCCATGACACATTATACAGTTGGAATGCAAAAAATCCGGCAAGGCAGTCACCTGGAACCAGTTCTCAGCTTTTTGCTTGGAGGCAAAGACATGGCCTTGACAACAGCAGAAACGGCCAAACTGGTTTTCCCTATTTCTTCATTTCAAGAAAAAGGAACCAGGAGCAGCTTGTCTGTTCTGCCCTGGGTGGCCAAACTATTTATTACTTTTCCTAACAGGTCTGGTTCATACATTTCAACAGTTATGTTGCAGTGGAAATAAAACGGATTTGACTAATGCAGTCCAACCATCATTAGGGGCTCTAGTTAGACCATTCAATATCAAAAAGTTATATTGCAAGTACCAGCAGAAGCATTAAAATTTGTTTTTCTAATTTAAGATTAAATTAGACCGGACATAAATCTAGTTTTGTTAGTCCGACCAATAGGTTTTAAACACACACATAGACACATTGTATGTATGCTCTTAAAAAAAAAAAAAAAAAAAAAAAAAAAAACAACATCAGCAAACTCTCTCAAACTGAAACTAGTCACAAAATTAATGTTAAGATCTTAGTTTGGTAGTGTGGACGTACTATTCTATGCATATATATTACATATGCTTTTTCCATGCGATTGCATATATGGGTGGAAAATAGTCTATGGAGATAAGCAGTGACAAACTAATTGAGGCTTAAAGTAGTAAAATATTACTAACAAACTAAAAGAAAAAAAAACAAAAAAAAAAAAACACAAGGTGGTTACCTTGGCTAACACATGTCTGGATCCTGGTATGTAAACTTACCATATACCTAACAAGTATATTTTCTAACCATTTAATACTACAAATTTAAACACAGAATAGAATATGCAACATGATATAGTAGTCTTTCCAGGTCTAAAATGTATTTAGAAGTCAAGTGTGTGAATAAAACTACATGAGACCAGTACAATAATTCATACCTGGAGTACAGAATGTCCTATTGGGCTGTTCTCTGACAACATTGCTTCGTAAAGCATTCTTTCAAATTTGGGAGCGTTGTCATTAATGTCAATGATGGCAATGCGCAACAAGGCACTGCTAGCTCTTGGTGGATTACCCCCATCTTGGACCTTGATGGTTAGATCATAAGAGTCCCTTTGTTCACGGTCTAGATTTCCCATCACAATAAGCTGAGGTTGCTTCTCATCTTGGTCCTCTGCTACCTGAAGGCTAAAAAGCTCATGTGCTTCATTTCCCACAACCAGCTCATATGTGGCCACTCCATTCACTCCAGAGTCACGGTCTGTAGCAGCTGGGATTGGGAAAAGTGTCCCAATAGTGGTGTGCTCTGGAATAGAAATAGTGATGACAGGCGATGCAAAGTTGGGCGTGTTGTCATTTATGTCCAGAACCTCAATTTGTCCATCAAGAAGCCGGGGAATTGGAGACATCAAGTCTGTTATGGACACTTCAAACTCCAAGAAACACTGCTGTCCTGGAAACAAGTTCTGGCATTCAGGCAGATTTTCTCTATCAATGGAAGTCTCTGTGGTGTAGATGTCTCCTGTTTTGCCGTCAACACGCAAGTATGGTTGTCCCACTTCCAGCTTGTAAAGATGACCACTGTCTGGCAGCCCATAGTCAGAAGCCAAGCTCCCAATCAAAACATTAGGTGGCTGCTCTTCTAGCACCTTGTAATCCACCTGGGTGGAAGATCCGAGTAAGGGAAGTTGGAGAAAAAGCCACAAGAAACAGCTGAAAGTAATCTTCTTCATTCTTAGTCTTAACGGATCTGGCCACTCTGCAAAATAAGACAGACAAGAGAAACCGTGTTAGACTGTTTGATTCAATAAGCCAGTCAAACAATTACCTTACTAGAGGTACTAATGATAGAAACATCCAGAGGACACCCAACTGTGGAATGCAGGTGTCGTTACTCACAGAAATGCTTCCTCACTCTAATCTGCAGTACAACTTATCTCCGCTCTTAGTCATACACTGGCAGTTCTGTCCCTAATAGGACACTACAAAAAGCCATACCTGATATATTAATCCGGTTTCCCCAATACCTGGCAAACTTAATATCAGAAACTATTTTATGGACATTGATCGAACAAATAAAGAAGAAAAAAAAAAAAAAAAATTATATATATATATATATATATATATATATATATATATATATATATATATATATATATATATATATATATATATATATATATATATATATATATATAGATCTTTTTTTTTTTTTTTATATTTAGTTTTATACATGGTACAAACATATAAAAGAAGAAAAAAACAAACAAACAAAAATAAAAACAGTTCCATTAGGAAAGTATTTCATTAGCTTTACCATATGAGGGAGAGAGGCTTCTACAAAGTTTCATACAAGCTACACATCATAGAAGCCAGTTTCATACACAGATTCTCTGTCCTATACTACACGTCTAACCTGTATTTCAAATCTAAGCTCTGAGTGTCACCTGCAGGTTTGCATTAATAACTTTCCCTGTGCAGTGAAGCCATTTTAGATCGGTGTATCGGTACAGACATACAGCAGGGAGCAAACCATTCCATCTCACCGGGAGAGAGACCCCCCCCACACCTCCGGTCCTGTCCTCAAATTACTGGCTGGGAGGGAAGACCGTATTAGATGGGATTAGTAATAGACCGGAGAAGGGCTTTCGACACAATCTGCCCCGACAAGTAACAGCGGTACAGTGGTTTAGCCCATTTACAGCCGAGGAGGTGGAGAAATACCAGTTTGATCTATTACATTGCCATTAAAATGTAATTGTGGAATACAGTTACATTAAAGACAAAAAAAAAAAAGAAGAAAACAAAAACAAAAACGCACTAGACATGATGTCAGAGCCTGCCTGCCGTGTGGGTGCAGCACCTCAGGCTGTTTTGGCACAGAGCCTGCAACAGGTGCATGTAGAGGAATCCCAGGCCCAGCACCCACCTTTACCTGGCCCAGCACCCACCTTTTATCTGCCACTCCAGGCAGAGGAGCAGCTCCCTGTGTGTTCCTTTCCCAGGCTGCTGCTTCAGTGTCACAGCTCAAACCCGTAATACCTTAGTGATAAGAACCAAGCAAGTTGTTCCTGAAGTGCTGTCCCCTCCCACAGTGACTTTTTTCCTCCCCCATCCCAGTGTGATTTGCTTTGCAGTACGACAGGCTGAACTCCAGGACTCTCTCCCCCCCCCCCCCCCCCACCACCACAGCAGGAGGCTCTTCCATTAAAAAGTTTTAGAGAAAAAAAAAAAAAAAAAGGACAAAACCCTCATGAAGAGAAATGAAACTACTGGGGAAGTGTGAGATATATATATATATATATATATATATATATATATATATTTTTTTTTGTTTGTTTTTTTAATACATACAGACATTGAAATAACATCTAAGCCAGGAGAAATTTGGAGGAAATCCTAAATTTAGCAGACTTGCATGTAGCATGGGGAAGGTTATGCCATTTGACTCTCTCCTATGCTCAAGACTTAGGAATATCCATTTGACAATCGACCTAACCGAATAGAAAGGGCATCTGTATTTACATTTCTTTAATCCTTTTAGAACAAAAGCAAATGGCTGGCACCATTGAAACAAAATTGAATACAATTGCTAAAAAGTTAAATTAGGTATTTTAATCTTTTTAACATGTCACCCATTATTAAATCAAGTTCTTTATAAGGACACAAAGCTTGTGTAATTATATACATGTTAAATATGAACCAATAGGCCTTTCCAGTGTGCTTATGCCTATCCCACACAGTCTGACTTCATGATGGGGTTTGTCCCTACCACATCCGCTGGAAGACTATCCCACATGCACACTACCTTTTGTATATAACGTAATACTTCTGCAAATAATGCCTTTGTCCTCCTCCACCCCCACCATGTAAATAAGCCAATATTGACACAAAATCATTGAGGTGTGTACTCATTACTAAACACGTACACTAGCTTTCTGTTAACATTTGCAGCATGGTGTGTCATCAGGTGGACTAATGAACTTTCTCCCTCTGACTAGTGAGCTTCAGCGTTACTCATTAGGAGAGGCATCAAATAGCAATTGTTTACTTGCTGACTTATTATTTACAGTAAGAAAAGCATGCCAAGCTAGCAAGGGGGCTCTCACCATAAGGAGGACTTGCAGATGGCAAAGCAAGCATATGGACCAGCGTTATTTATGGGGCAAAAACGGGTCCATTTGTAAATTTAGATAGATATTTAACTTTGTTTAGACATTCAAATACGAGGACAGATGTACATTCATACACCCATTCAGAAGCAGAATGGTCTTGGTCACCAGTGGGTATGGAATTAGTGAGAACTTGCCCTAGGAAAATTGGAAAAAAAACTATTTCTTACTTTATTCTACGCTGGTCCTCTGCACACAAACATACAAACATGGCTGGTTTCAGAATGGGATGTAATTATTTAAAAAAAAAAAAGAAAAAAAAAAGAAAAAAAAAAAGTATGAGACACCTCAATGGCCCTTTAACATAGGCGATATCCCCTATAGCGCTACATGTTCATTTATCACTGCTGGAGTACAATGTACGAACTGCTTACGAGTAGACTACATATGAGAATAAGAGGTAAGTAACATAACCATTACCAACCCTAATTTTAGATTAAAACGCAGTGTCCTACATATGTTTGTGGAAATTCTGAAACAGAATTTTGTCAAGTTATTGTTCTGGTGCTCCATTCGACTCCAGTTTTGTTTTATCCAACATCTGTGTTAGGTCATGTCCAGCACCTTAAATGTCAGTGTGGAATGACAAATTCAAAATGCAATAGCAGAAAATTAACAGTACAACGCGCACTTTGCTCACCCCCCTCATCACTCATGTTGATGGGTCATTGCAGCTGCATAGTGGTTCTTTATATTATGGACGTGACATCACCACAGCTGGTGTGATAATTGTATGGTATCCCAACTGATGTATATGCATAGATGCCACAAGCCGGACCACTTTCTGGTCTTAATAAAAGCAATATTCAGCATTTCAATGGTTCTGCTCAATTTACAATTTCATAATA
>CM050167.1:50531904-50589404 GCA_027410445.1 Discoglossus pictus
GAACATGCTGCAGTGCAATAAATACATAAATAAGTAAGAAGGCCTTGCAACAGCTGAGCCGAATGTCTGCTTATGCATCATACTGCAGGGAGCGGTGCACAGACTTTACATCGCTCCTGCATCACTATGTCACTGTATATGAACTTCCTAGAGATGGAAGGGAAACGCTCCACGAGTCCTGTGAGCGCTGAAGAGCTGGAGCTGATGGGGCATTTGATCAAGTGTTTCTGCACTTCAGCCAGTCACTTCTGCACGCCTGACTTCGTGATGCATTGCTCCCTCTCTGCAACCAGTGCACATTTATACTGAACTCTGTGCTCACATCCTGGATTTACTGCTCCGGGGAAAACAAAAACACTCAAGGCAAGGGCAGGCCATGGCATTTTGTAACTGGTTGCAGCATCACTCCCATGGTCACCGTATGGCTCCTGACCAAAAGGAAAGGCCATTTGGCCAGACACCACAAGACACTCTCCCCTATAATTTAATAAAAATACCAAAGAAGGGGAGGAGCAGTTTAACAACCATGTACGGTAAATTAGGAGTAGATTAGCCATTACGAAATTGATCTATGGAATGTCACAAATGAGCAAGTACCAGCATTTATAGACAATTGACTTATAGATATCAATTAGTTAAACAGGTGTTGCAAAGGTCAGAAGTATGTGAAAAAGCAGCTTTGGAACTATTTCAAGACTATGACAAATTTTGACATGGAAGGGTCAGCTGGCACTAATTAATCTAGAGGGAGAAAAATATGTCAAATTGTTTCTTCAGAAGTCTTGCTACAAGATGGCTTTCAATTGAACCTTGTGGATGGCTGTCCCAAAAAAAAAAAAAAAAAAAAAAAAAAGAAAGTTCTGCCCTTTATTTTAGAGAGTGTATGGCTTTACTGCAAACTAGCAACAATGCAGTTACTTAAGGAACACAGCTTGTTACATTGCATAATAATTTTGTGACCTCTACTGGTGTCATACCATACTGGATTGAGTGGGTGGGTGATCTTACTTGTCTATTTCAGTCTACTATCAGGGTGCAATTTAGAGTGGCAGTCCACAGAATGGACATCTCGTAGGATGCAGATGAGGTTTCTAATCCTGTTAGGAATAAAGGAATAATGCCTACTGCCATAGTAGCCAATTTCGATAGTTAAAGGGATATGCAAGTGAGCTGGGTTTCAAATGTTTCCAAAACAGCTACTGATAAGTAGAAAAATATGTATTATATTGAAAAGTTGAATGTACTTACATATTTATATGCTAGATACTGATATGTGGATGTGCATAAAACGTGTACCCTGCAGGGTACAGTGTATGACCTCTAAAAAAGGAAAAGGATGGTTGCCCAAAGTGAAAAAAAAAAAAAAAAAAGCGCAAATGCCAGATTGTAATACAAATGTTTCAGTCTTTACTTCCTCCTGATTGGCCAAAATAAATGTTCAAATTGTATACCAGTTTAGCCTGGGTTTGGGGGGTGTCAACCCTAAGTTTTAACCAACAGAAGTTAAAAGATATTTTGCTGACTTAAAAGTGTTTTTGGGCGATTTTCTATGCAAAAACATGGTTTATACACTACAAAGTGTCCTCTACCAGATGCCCCCTATTATCAAGTCTTACTTTGCAGAAGACGATATCCTAAATCAGGGCTTGACAAATCCCATGGGTCAGGGAGTGATGGCTCCTAATTTATTTCTTTTTTATTGCTGGTTTCAGGTACAGATATTTAAATCTATAACCTGGCTTCTAAAAGGTGTTTGGATGGCTGATCACTAATCAGTCTGCTACTTAAAATTTCACACAAATTTGTCAACCTCTGTGCTAAATAGAAAGCAATGATACTTTAGTGGAAGACTATATTACCTTTTTACAAGGAGTGGCAAATGTGCCTATGGTCAGGGACTGGAGACCACCACTTTTTCTTTTAAATATACTAACTCAGATTCAACAATAAATTGTTCAGTTTTTTTTATCTTGTGGAATCTGATCATTCCTAAACATTGCACATTCTAAGACACCAGTTCACACATGCACTCCAGTGTGCAAATAGCTTCTCCAAGAACTACATCTATGATCGAAAACATGTAATAAATCAAAGTGGCCTGGGCTTGTTTGGGAACTGGAGAGAGTAGAAATAATGCAGAAGACTGATATACTCTGGTCTCGCCTCTGACCCAGCTGGAAATCAAATACATTACAATCTGCAACTGCACAAAAAGCACGAGGCGCCCAATGCATAGAGTAAACATGCAGATAAAGTCCCAGCTTGCACGATAGCAGAAGAGCACACACGGGGGTCAGGAACAACAACAATGGTCAACATCAAATTCTCATTAACCTCATCTGAAGTGAACAATGTTTTCTTTTAAAATAAAGTATTGTTTGAGCAGCCAGGGGGCTCTCCTGTGCCTCAGACACATTCATGGCTCACATGTACCTGTCCATGGATTTATGGATGGGAAACTGGGGATTCGAACAAATATTCAGATAAATGCAAGGAATGTTAAAGATCAGTTAGTTACATGCTGCAGCTTCAGAAAAAGGCAACTGTCTAAGATAAAGCTCTTAAATATGTTTAGGTACTCTGATCTGTTCATGCACTTGATGGACAGTGCCAAATGTGCAACACATGAAATGTAGTTTTGTGTCTCCAGCTAAAAGGTTGGTGTGTATGCATTTTGTTTCATACATAATGGAAGGGGGTGTTTTGCTAGATATAAAATAAATTGAACCAAAAAACAGTCACCATGTAAAAACAGGAGAAAAAAAAGGGATGAATGACAAATTACTCAGGGATTATACAGCTCTGAAATATTTTTTCTTCATCTAAAATATTCAGCAGAAACTTAAATGGTTAGAATTTCCTTTAATACATTTGTTTTGTTATTTTTACTTTTGATTCCAGTGGGTTTTTTTTTTCTCTCTTACATTTCTGGTGCCATTAAAGAGTTGTGTGTTGGTTGTTTGTATTAGTTATTTTGAGATGCTAGGTTCCATGTACCAACAAATAAAAATAAGAACTAAAAAAGTGTCATTTATAAATAGTCTTTAGTAAGGAATTTATATACAATTTTACACATTTCAAAATAAGTTACACAATTGAATATGATTATATTTAAGCATACAGACATGCTTTAATGGATATAAGCATTAGAAACCTGGAAGAAGTGAGAGGAACAATGGATTCAGATAAGACCTGTACTGAGGTCCGTTAAAAATGCTTACGCCATACAATACAATTCAGTTGAAGAGGTGGTCCTACTCATTTTCTCAATAAATAATATATATTTTATTTCTTTCCCTTCTTGTATCGGCTGCTGATGTTATTTTATGGCCTAACAAGAAGCATGTGTGCGATATCTATCTATGTGCATGCTGCAGAAAACTTATACAATTTCTTCAAAAGTTGCAAAAAAAAAAAAAAAAAAAAAAGTTTTTCCTGATAAAAAAGGTAGTTTTTGCGTCGGAAAACTGGGTTATTAAGGATACATAAAAGTGCATGTTGTGGTTCCTTCAATTGTAACAAAAAAGAATGAAATAAAACAATGAAGATGGATAGATAGATAGATAGATAGATAGATAGATAGATAGATAGATAGATAGATATATACACACACACACACACACATATATACACACACATATATACACACACATATATACACACACACTTTGGTACCTCTGACCTAAGAGACAAAGTCCCTATATCCCTGGGCCTCAGGTGCTTCTAAAAATTATTTGAGAAGAATTTATTACCCTTCGGCTTTCCTTATGTACAACAATGCGTCCACACTCAGGGATACAAAAACAATTACAAGGCAGCTAAATCTCTAACTTCGTAGGTCCTGTTGACAGAGTTATGGGAACATAAAAACAGATAAGCACATGGCAAAAATTCTTTTTTTTTTGTTTTGTTTTGCACTTACACGGAATCATAAAAGCAATGAAATGCAATGCTAGAAGGAACAGCATGAGACCGAGATACGCAGAATTAGTAACAATCTATAAAAGGATACTACCTACAGTGCAGTAACACATTACCCACAGGGTATACCATCTAACCACTACAGGCCCCCCTCCCACTATAGAGACTATATAAACACACACTTTTTCCCCCTAGTGTGCAGATTAATGTTTTGAACAATCCATTTATTTTTTCGAATTTTCTGTACATTCATGAAGAAGAGAGTTATGGATTTAAAGAAACTCTTGGGCAGTATCAGTTGCATTTGGTAAATATATTCAAGGCCAATCCAGATCTTTGTCAATTTCTTTGAAGTGACAGTGCAAAATGTCCCAAGGTTTTTGCAAAAAGGAAAGGAGTACACATACACAAGATTACAAATGGCGGTTATTAAACAGTATGAATGGGAGCGTTCAGTAAATTAAGCTGAAAGTTGGGCGTTCTAAAAACTGCATGAGAGGAAGGAAAGCATGCCCAGTGGGATAAATAGTCATAAGATTGTTAAGCCTTATTATACCAACAGGACAGGATATACTTCCCAATTCCAAAATGTGACAATAATATGGGATAAAGTCTTTGAGAGTGGCAGGACTTGACTATGCAACATACTTTTAAGTTCAAATTTCTGTACTTAATTTTTCCATATAACAGTTTATTGCCATTATAATCACCTGCAATGTGTTTGAGCAAGTAAATCAGAAGAGATGTACTAACAAGAGCTGCCTTATTTTGT
This sequence comes from Discoglossus pictus, assembly GCA_027410445.1. NCBI lineage: Eukaryota > Metazoa > Chordata > Amphibia > Anura > Alytidae > Discoglossus > Discoglossus pictus. The sequence goes on from CM050167.1 coordinate 50,536,598, forward strand.
TCATAGTGAATTACCCACACAACTTAGTGGCGATCACTCTAAGACCGTTTTGTCCACTTAAACATACCTAAGGATCTGTATGACCAAAATGGCAATTAAGACAACAAAACACACCATATTCTGTTATCTTACATACTAGAAAACAGATACTGGCCTACAGCGATAACCTTTATGTTTGCAGACATAGCTTCTGAGCTTCTCAGTGGCGGAGACATGCAAACCTGTACTGTTTTCTCGCACTCCTGCATCCAGGACATACTACAAACCTTATCCTTTCAACCAGAGTTCCTGTGAAGTAAAAACCTAATCCTGTGAGTCCTATGTGTTTTCCCCAAACAAATATTAAGAACCCAATTTTTATGCCAGCGTTAATTACAAGAGCATAATCAGCAGGTAATTACACTAATAAGCCTCCCAATTGTTTCTCTTAAGTGAAAGTCCATTTCAGCTGCTCAAATGTCCCTCCTGAGGAACAGCTCCCTCTCTGCCACCTAGTATCAATCTCATCCCACTTTCTATAGATCAGGGGTAGGGGATATCTAGCCAAAGCGATACATCTCGTAGTTTTTTTAAGAGAACCCCACCACTGATATTTTTATTAGCACTATGAACAGCAACAAGTTGGTTAAGTTGCCAGTCACCATTCACACAGACTTTGCTTGGGAATCAATTAATTAATCAATTGCCGGGATAAGGATAGGTTTGAGAAAAAAAAAAAAAAAAATTGAAGGAGCTTTGTAGTTTTAAATACTTATCAGCAATCACACAATAATTCCATAGTATGACCACACTATCAGTTGTTTACTCAATAAAAGGATTACATGCTTTGTCTTTAGATCTGGTTGCTTAACTCGACCTTAGATCCATGTAATAGACTAGTAGGGTTGAAAGGTCTAATCTTCGATGCAGGAACACAAAAGGCACGAGTAACTGTCTGGAAGCAAGACAGAGCTGTCACCTTCAGCTGGACCATGTCAACGACGTGACTATTCTTAAATTAACAACGCGACCACCTCAAAATAGCTGCCGGAAGGATGTTGGGTTTTAGTATCTTTCTTTTCCAAAAGGTTCTGGGCTTCAGGCCTGAAAACATAATGCCACGTGCACAAAAAAACCACATACAGGGGCAAAGAGGTTACAAGATTGAGAGGGTCATTAATGGCTGTCTATATTTATCGTAAGGGGGTTATCAGCACATATGCCAACAGAGAGTTAAAGGATTACTAAAGTCTCATTTTCAGTATGCTCGAAAGACTAAACTTGATGGGCTTAAATGTTTTATGAAGTTAGAAAATAAAATGTAATAAATTAAGGATTGCTTGCAGTCATGCTGTATATTTTATCAGGAGCCTTTTTAATTCCTGAAGACTTTTTGTCCATCACTATAATAAACATATTGTCCCTTTAAAATGGTTCCTGCAAATGTTTTAAACAAAAATACATATGTATATATGTTCTCAAACATACATTAAATGCATTCTACTGCCGATATACAATGCAAATGCTCACGATCGGCTTGTGTAATACTATGCTTCTGTGAAACCCAGACGGCACAAGTAATGTGAATTAATTGCAGTGTTACTTCCTATCGGTGTGCCGACTTATTCAGACTTACTTGAATTCCATCTTAACATATGGGAATGGTTCTCTACAGGAAGTCTGCGTCCCTTTACCACAACAGACTGGCCACTGACATTTCTGCTCAAATGTCTTTTTAAATGGACTAACAACTTAACATTTTATAAATACATATATCATTTGAGCCATTAAACAAAGTTTTCTTGAAATAATCCATAACCTGGCTACTAAGTTTCATATACATATCACCCCTTATTTTTTTTTATTTTTAATAGTTTGGCTTCGTTTAAAGAATTATCATTGCTAAATTTATAAGTGACAATTACAAATATGGGGGTAAAAAGTTATGTGTATTGACCGATTGATGCTGAAAACGCAATGAGCTGCAGTATCTATATATAGCCAGTACAAGGAAACATTATTATTGATTATTGCAAGAGTAGCAAAAAAATAAAATAAAACTTTGGGTCATAAATAGCTTGCCAGGTCTGATAGCAGAAACTTTGGTTTAGATAAGGAAACTTAGCGTAAATGAAAAAAATATTCATAAAATGTAATTTACTTTTTTTCCTCCAATTACATGTTTAATTAGCTTTTAAAATATAGGGAGAGGTGTTTACATCTCTAATTAGGTTCTTAGAGATATAAAATATCACAGGCTTGCTGTGTGTGTGTGGGGGGGGGGGGGGGGGGGTGTTGCGCGCATTTTTTGCTATTAAATGTAGATAGGGCCTCCATCTAGCGTCAAGGCCTGGATATGTTTCCATGGAGATGCCTTAAAACGCACTGCTGCTAGACTATCTGTTCTAAAACGAAATGTTCTACAGTCTTTAAAATTAGTATTTTATAATTTAGCTGTAATAAGGCGCTAGTATAACGAACCAATATAAACACCAACTAAAAACATATAAACTTCTGTTAAACAGTAAAGTTTTAATGTATCTGGATGGCCGGCGTTTATACTTTAGCCCATTGTAGGCTAAAGCAGTTAAAGTTTCCGATAATAAAAAACAAACAAAAAAAAAAAAAAACCACAAAAAAAAAAACCACACACGTATTAAAAATTAGAATTAAACTAAAAGAAATACAATCCATAAATACACTTGTACAGTGTGATGTTTACCTATCTCTCCTTGACCTCAGTTGGCTTAATCAGCTATGGACATATTGACACAGATATCCTTAAAGAAATTGTTGACAAACTCCAAAAACTTAATAGCCAGCCAGTTTAGCTAGGAGATCGGTTATGAATTGTATTTAGAAATATATGTATAGCTTAGGTAGGAGCCCGGTCTCATGGGAGTTGTCAAGTCCTGGCTTAACACCAGACCCGTTGGGCTTTCCCATGGGCTTGGCAGAAAAAACATGGACTCAAACTAGCAATTGTACCCAATTCCCATATGATCATATTTTATCAACTGACAGAATAGCACCATGTACTTTATTTTATGGCAACACAAGCATACATTAATGCTGGAACCAATGAACGTACTAGACTATATATTTCCAGACATTTACTAAAAAAAAAAAAAAAAAAAAAAAAAATATATCACTTTACAAGTAAGCAAATACTCAATTTAAGCAACACATTGAACTTTTCTTATGGAAAGTTGCTGTGATAATGACATTTCCATTGCAAGTTAATGTCTTCTTTCAAGAACTCATCCCTCACTAAATGACAAATTACTATCAGGTCACATTTTATTGAATGCCTAGATACTCATTCAACTTTATGGTTTCTTTCAGAGCCATTCCACCCATCTTTATGTATATTTTCTAGTGGAGTATATTTACTTGCATGACAGTTTCTCTTCAAACACGACTTGCACTACAGCCATTATTATTCCTTAACTCCAACCAAGACTCTTCCCTTCTTAGAATCAATAGCTATTCAATCTCTTCAGACTTCCCATCCGATCTTAAACATGCACTTATCACATTGCCCGACTGCTCTTGCTCACTGAATTCTTGATGTTTTTCAAGCGAAAAGCTTTCTTCATTTTCACTCTTTACAGTGTACCTTTCACACAATATTGAAGCAACACTGTCAAATGCCAACAGATCCAGATCTGAAAATGAATAAATCTATGATGTTCTGCTGCTCTTGATACAGATTATTAGCTTTTTTTAAATCCACTCCTTTATGAGTTATACAGCTCCCATCACAAATTTTGCAACCAAGTATTGGTGATTAAATTCTCACCCTCCCCATTTTCTGCTGCTCTTCTCCCAAAGAGTAGACTTGTAAATGGATTGGTTTCAAATCCTCTCTCCAGGAGAACACTCAAATTTACTGCTCAGTTATGATATCAATTGCTGGGTTATACAATCCTAAAAAAAAACTCAAAACCTGGAAGTCTTAATTATATATATATATATATATATATATATATATATATATATATATATATATATATATATATATATATATATATATATATATATATATATATATATGTTACTAAACCTTTTACATTCTACACATCCTGAACACTTACCTTTAATAAGTATATAAACTAAAAGGTAATGGTTGTTCTCTTGATCAAACCCTTGTTCAATACGTCCTTCTGCAAAACTGTAAATGGTTGTAGGTGTCCACACTACAATACCATGTGTTGGAAATGAGAATGCAATAGACACTATGTACTCTAGCAGTGCAACCACCATTTCCTATAGAAACCATTTATGAATCTGGATTACAAAGCAACGGCAGTTTAAACAGCCAGAGATGGCGGCGTAATTGCAATTTTTTTTAAACGGTTAGGAGTGTTACCATTTAAGGACTACCGAGCTATGTGAAACAATGCATTTCAGATGGAAAAAAAAAATGCAGATGTAGAAAGCTAAAAATTGCCATTTGTGGGATCAAGCCATTAAAAAAAAAAAAAATGTTTTATGCTGTAATACTGAAGGAGTTAAATAAGCCATGCACCTATTTGACAGGTGGAGTACATGGACTGCCGTCAGGCTTCTCAGCAGAAGCTTCATAAAAATCTGTGTTTGGTAGTTAAAAAAAAAAAAAAATTGCAGGTCACAGCCTGTGCCGTTTGTGACTATTTGCAAATACATACGAGATGTACTATATTCCAAGATGATATTATACAAAAATGAACCTACCACCCAAAAACACAAGTAAACCACTCAACAAAGTGTAACGGGAACCTATTGCACAGGGATTTGAATAGCAGGTTTATCACTCAGCTATTCCCTAAAGGAAATAGCAACACTTAATACAAAAAAAAAATATATATATATATTTTTGAATAATGCAATATGCAAAGAGCTGCAATGCTGCACCACAAACCGATACTACAGTCTCTACATAAACAATATTTCTATACAGAGTAATAGAAGGGAACCCATAGCTAACAAGGACAATAATGAAGATTTAAACTGTATATACACCGAACACATGCTTAAACCTAAAACAGGATTCAAACATGTAAAATTATGCAGTTCTGTGTTCACAATTCCTAAGGCTTGACTCTGGTCCAAACAATAGAGAAATGACTGGTGTTGGCAATCTGTTTCTAATCAAGTCAGTTCTTTAACTACTGGAATACCCCTGTACATAGACACCAGTAATGCTGCCTTCAAAAAGATTCACATACATATGCCATGGATAGATCTCCCAGACCGAAGTCTCCAACATCAAAACAATCAAAGGGATAAGACTTGTATGCGGAGACCACCTAAAAACCAAGCCATCTGTCATTCACAGAGCCTGAACCTTTTGGTCTTCCAGGGGGTCATGGCCTGTGAGGAAGTGACTGGTAGCCTAGTTTACTAGACACAGATGTAATAAAAGTCCTCCATCTCAGACTACTGCAAATTCAACACTAAGTTGTTAAAATAGAGCAGCCACAGTACAGAAATTGAAGTGTGGCTTATTTACACACAGCTGTGATGGCAGGTCATATTTTAGATGGGGTGGTTGAGGACTTTGTGAAAGATGCCAACTATGTTTGAAAATTTGACCCCCCCCCAAACTAAAGTCCAAACACAGGCAGGTAATGAAGTCGGCAATAGTGCTAATATTTGTAGTACCTTTGATATTGTTTGGATGAGATGACTTCTAATATTTTCTTCTCAATTTTATGCTAAAAAAAAAACACGATTTAAAAAACGGTCCGTAAATACAGTTTTAGAACACTAGCCATATCTTGTCATTCCAAAATAGCTGATGAAATTATAAATGGATAAAGATATCATATCAAAAGGAGAAATATGGAAAAAAATAAAAAAAAAGGTTCATTCCAATCTGACGTTATAAAACCATAAAATGAGGACGAGGTGACAATGCAAGATATATTTTGTGATCAAAAATGTTGTTTGATGTTTAAAAAAAAAAAAAAAATAGTAAAAACAAACAAACAAAATCAAGAAACTGCAAAACACCCTAGGCAGACATTGAATATGCTGTAGAGATGCTGCCATCCTGCCTCGGTATACTATATTCAACTCTACAGCACCCTCAGCTGGTAGTTTATCCAAGGGGATGCAAACTTGAAAAAGTCATGTGCAAATTATTAGATTGCTTGTATATTTTTTTGTGAATTAACCCCAGATCATCGTATCATCTGCTGCATATACTCATGTTAGATGCAAACAAACAGTCTCAGTGCAGCACTTATTGACAGCTTTACTGCTATAGGAACTACAACGGGTCTCATTTAGTGAACAGAAGGCATGCTAACAGGCACAGTGTTACATTTAAAAAAGGCATAATCCAACCTAAAACTGGTGCTACACACTAGGCATTAAACATGCCATACATCCACACACAAATTCTCACAAAGTGTGTGTGTCTATATTTTCTATAGCTACAAAAAAAAAAAAAAAAAAAAAAAATGTTAAGCCTCCTAGTAGGATGTATAAAGCTTTCAACATGTACTCGGCCAATTTGACCATAAGGATTGATTAGTTACGCATTTTTTAAGTAGCATAGAAAATTAATGCAATTCAGGGGTTAAAACACTTCCACAATGAAGAAGAACATGTACAGATGTGTAGTATACAGGGTCCTCAATTCCTTTTGGCATGCGCAAGTTTTTTACAGATCTACGGCATAGACTGGGATTTGACTGTTAATTGCACTCTAAATTTTTTTTATTTATATAAAAATAGTTATTTAAGTCAGTCACAGAAGGATCTAGGTATAGGATCTGAAGTCTACATTTTAAACCCACTTCCATCCTCTACATCACCTACACAGATGCCCATATTCAACATGGGCATGAACAAAACTGCAATACTGGTCTGAAAATATATAAACGTGGACCAGTATCAAACTGTGTTTAGGGTGGAGATCATACTTAATGCCACAAAAACATAAACCAGTCATGAATACATCATGGAACAAGGATTCCCAACATACCATAAATCGGAACAAAACAAGACTCTTCAAACAGTACAACAAATAAAGACAAATATAATCTGTATCTATATTCGCACTAGCTGGTAACCGGTGTTCGTTAGAAATACAATAAATAAAAAAATAAAAAAAAAGGAAGTATAGTGTATAGGGACTAAAGAACTGCACCCCTAAAGACTACTGTCGTTTCCCCCCAGCTAAACCTCTGTGATTTACACAAATGTGTGTAATTAATGCCGTTACAATTCACACAGAACGTTTTATTTAATTACCCTCCATTTTTCAGTGTCAAGCATAGATTGTTTCCTGCAACGCATTTCACACAGTCGAAAAGATAAATAGATACGCGGATAACATTCACATATGTACATTATAACACTATCATCAATGACATACTTTAAATAAATCTCAGTAGCAATAGAGAAGCTTTCTCCCTACAGCCCATCTTATCATGTATTCCTGATATTGCTATATATTTCCTTTTTCAAATGCATAAGTATGCTTTTCCGCCTTTTTATGAGGCTGACTCTCCCAGCCTATTGAAGGAACTGTCCATAAATCTGTATGATTCAAAGCATTACTCAGGGGGAGAAAACAAATACCAGAAAAAAAAAAAAAAAACACCCAAAAGCATTAACAGCCCTGAAACTGCATTATAAGAACGTCTGCTCCTGCTATCCATTTTAACAGTGCATTAGAAGTGTGCACACCATTCAATTACATACATAATCACGCTTCATTTTATGAGATTCTCCATACTGTGCCGCCTGCCTTCTAGCATCATGAGAAAAAAAAAAAAAAAAGAAGAAGAAAAAAAAAAAAAAAAAACACACACCCGCAGATTGTGAAACAGTGAGAGAGATGGAGATTGTATGAATGGCAACTGCTTCAAAGACAGTATGCAATTCTAGCAAAGACATCAAATGGGGAGGGGAGTGAGAAAAATGCATTTTGATGTGGAATTTGCAATTAAGATGTGTCAGTTCCAAAATCGGAAAGAAGATATAGAAATAAGAAATAGCCATAAGCTTAAAATGGAATTAAAAACATTGCTGAGGGGGGATACGTCTTCAAACCTGTATGGAGTGGCTGCTTATTTAAATAGGAATTGCACATAAATTCTGCTTTAATTAATGTTTAGTGTGCAATGCTAGCAAAGAAGGTTCAAAGGATGGTCATCTAGATGGGACAGGTGACATTGGGTGGCAAAGCAACAGAGTGGACAAAACGTCTATATTCAGATGGATGTTTTTTACGGCGACACAACAAGTGTTAGGCAGCTCTTGGTCGCTGCATGACTGATACCAGCTGAGAGTCTCTCCCACACACACCAAGCACTTCTATCTCTGATCTTCATTCTGCTTAGAAATGAGCATTTTGATTCAACAGAGTGTGTCGTTCCCACTTCTTTCAAACACATCTGTGTATTATTTAAATGCCTGTTAGCCATAATTTGGGTTTACAAACTAGCTGCCAAAATAGATGTGTATATGGTTTCTAACGACAGGATTGTGCATTTATTTTATTAAATCTTTCATTCTTACGAATCTGCGCTGTTCTGGTTTATGGCAGACAGTAGGATTAGAACGGGGTTCCTTAACCAGTCCCACTAACACAATCTGACTTTTACTGCCGCGGTGCATTTCTGTAATTGGGTTTCCACTTGATAATTAATGATTTGGTAGCCCAGTGTACATTTATTATATGATGAAAAGCCACATTTACTAGGGTGTCACTCGAACAGGAATCTTCCCAGTCCAATCAACCCAAATTATGCAATGGGCCCAACTTAAAAAAAATAGACAATGAATATTAAGGGTTAAGACTATGTGGTCCATTTGCAAAAAAAAATGCCTTTTCCCAAAATCAATACTCTCTGCTACACAATCCCCTCCTGTACTGTATTCTGTAAACATCTAAATACCAGCTATAGCGCTGGGGAAAAAAAAGAATGATAAATGCAAGTAATAAAACAAGCCTTCTGCATTTCTACCTCCATACCCTGGCAGGGCTGAAAAACACAGCAAAACAAGACTGATCACAAGCAAACATCTAATTTCAGGGAGGAAGATGAGAGCAGGAGAGGAGATTCCTTGATAGGTAGAAGGATTGCCAGTTCTTAAGAATCTGCTGCAAAGACATTCATTAAAACCAACGAGAAATCATGACAGGCTGCTGTGAAGAGATTTATGCCTTTTTTTGTATATAAACAAGAGGTCTGACCTGTGCCACTGGCCAGTACAGTATCCAAACACAAGCTCGGTGGTGGCCACACACGGCACTGCTTACCAAGCGTGATACAATATAATCACAATTTATGCTGTAAATGCTAGTGGCATGGTTTACATTTGTAATAAATAATGAATAGAAGCTGCTTGCTGACTTAGCTGCTGTTCTATTTCTCCAATTACAGATTTTTTTTTCTTCCTTTTATAAAACAGAGGCAGAAACTGTAGTAATTAACAAAATATGAAAAGTGTGAAGTGCAACCAAGTGGAGAATGTACTCACTGCTATTAAGTGAACAGAAAAAGGTTCCATATAATTAATCCCGACTTCATCAAAAATGACTCTACATGACTGTGGCTGCTGATGTCTGAAGCGTATAAAACCCCACACAAAACTATGGCATACAGGGGAATAGGATCAGACAGCTAGGTGCTGCGTGCAACTCTACACCATGCACAGGTGCAGCCTATACGCTTATCAGATAAGGTGCAAGAACATATAATGCACAAGTGCTTTAAAGAGGTATTGCAATATACATAGTGTCATGTCTTAGGGAAAAGGATTCAATTTTGAACATCATAAAGAGTTATTGAATGGGAAGAGATTATTGCAAAAGCAACTAAAAATATGCAGTTTTAGTACATAGCAGAGCTTCACAAGTGCAAAGTTTTATATAAAATGGCTTGTGGTACTTAAGTTGCCAAAGAGATATATCTTGGCTATATTTTTTAAATCGTAATTCTGAGCAGGAAACAGGTTTTTAACTTGTTTTAGACATTGAAATGTGAACACAAATGTGTTTGATTATATATATATATATATATATATATATATATATATATATATATATATATATATATATATATATATATATATATATATACATACACACACACACACACCAGTTGTAGTTCATTATTTCTACAGTAATCCTGGCTCTCCTGTACATTTTCATTAGCCACATACATATATCTCCATAAACCGTAATATGCGCAGATCCCAGGATCAAGGGAAATTCATGCAATATGAATCAAACTGCAGAAATTGCATTTGATCATGTACTATGCCTGCAAGTTTTTTACGTTTTCCATGGGTGCAATTCATCATTATCCATCTGAACCTCAATCTATATATTATGCCCATACATTCATTACCTATATAATAATGACTCGAGATAGGATGCGATTCTGAAGTGCCAGGGACCATGTAGGATAGTGAGAATGGGTTATTTTAGAGGCTTACAGTGATTAGATGTGTCTTTTGGTCAACTTATAATGTTAACTTGCTTTGATTGGAAAAAGATTAAATCAAAATAATTATATGCTTGTGCAGTGCAACAGCTGGTTCAATAAAAAAGGGTCGGTGAGAGTAGTGACAATTAGTTATAAAAAAGGAAGACGATGTAGGATTTATAGAAATTAGAAGATTTAATACACATCATCTACTGAAAATACTACGGCTGCACTCTATGAAACTACCTTATCTTCAGCAAGGCAATTGCAGACAACCCTCTACATAGACAGCTGGGTTGCTGTTACTCGGACACCTGCAACCATCTGAAAAAGGGGGACAGGGGATTAGGGCTCCCCAGCACCCCATTAGGAGGAGGCAATATCTAGTACCTACAGTAATATCCCACCACCCAAGCAACCCCCTCCCATTACTGCTAGTTTCCCCAAGACCTTACTAGCAATTCCTACATATTTGTTAGCGATATTGACAGCTTTTTCACAAGCAGATCTGTCTTCATCGGTGTTAGACAAAATACAGGGATGCCTCCCAGTATCCCATATGGTCACCATGAACCCCACTTTATACAAGCTAGTGGTCACCCCCACTTCTGATATCAATGACAAGGCATGAATGCCACTTTATAACTAGGGCTACCCCTAAACCATTCACTCTGCACCCCACCATTTCTATTACTGCTATAGCCACCCACTTTATGAACCCTTCCACTCATGTACCATACAATCCCCCTTTTCCCAGACACTATACACAGGAAGATTTTTCACCACTGAATGTGTATAATGTATTTTTAATGAGCAATATCCCTCCAGAGCTCTCACTTGGTGGCTTCATTCCCATCAGATCTATAGTGGGCTCTAGCTGCAGCTAGCACTGGCAATAGTGGGGTGAGGAAGGGTGGGAGGGGGGCTCTCTATTACTGCTATGGATGTGATCCCCCTTATTAAGTGCTGCACAGCCCTCAAAATGCATCTTGTAATCTAATCCCACATCAACCCACTCAGCTCCATTATACACCCTAAAGTTCAAGCCATTTCCAATACTGATTGAGTTAATAGAACAGCAAAGCCATTAAGACAAATTGTGGATATCTTCCCTTGCTCTGTCTTATAGGATCTCCTTTACTGCTTGATAATAAACTGATTGACAGGAAGCCTCTTAATGCTAATCCATATTTTCCTTCTGGAACCATTGCTTGCTCAGTGTCTTCTCCTTATTGGGGTTGATGCTCCTATAATATCCATATAAGACAGTCTAATGTGGCTCATTTTATCTCTTGGGGTTGACGCCCTAATAATAAAAAGGATGTTATGGGGTAAACAGGGTAAAAAATAGGTGCTATGGGGGTAACCAAACAGCTGCCACCTCTTCTGATTAAACCACAGCAAATTGCATTAAACTAGCAGATCATATAATGAATAAACATAAGACTAATGATCATCATCTGCATTAAATTAGGGTGCAATGGGGTGGTCTGCACCCCTAAAAGCACTTTTACAAGAGACCCCAAGCCAGGATTAAGATCTGTAACCCCATGATTAGTTTATAATTGGGGAGCAGCCCTTGGATCAGAGCAGCCACTCTTCTTATTTTAAGGGGGGCTCTTTTCTTACCTTGCTCTGCTTTCCTCCAGCCCCTGCCCCTCTTCATCCTCGGTTCCTCTCTCTCTCTGCTCCCCCGGTGATCCGGTGTCACATCCACACAAGCAAGTCCAAAACAGCGATTTAAATAAGAAAATCCCACCCAGCAGCTATTAATGCAAGGAGATCAGCAAGATGTGTCCCCCTCCCCAGCCTTGGCTCGGTGCAGGTCCGCAATCAGGGCTGCAGTAAGCGGGCAGAGCCCCAGCCACCGTCCCGGTGTCTTGCTGTATGTATGTGTGTGTAGAGCTGGAAGCAGCCTGCACCTCTCTGTGTCTATACTGGGGGAGGAGCTCGTCACTCTTATCAGATCCAGCTCTGTGAGCATCTCTTCTCAGTGTCTCCCCATGCAAAGCTGCTGTGTGCTTGTTGCATGCCTTAACTCTGCAAATGGGGGCTTTAACAAAACAGGGGGAGAAGCCAGGAGCCCCTCCTCCCCCCCAGCACTTGTTTGATCCCTGCTGTGGAGAGGGGTTTGCAGACAAGCAAAGGCTGCAGCTCAGATGCTTATTACAATGAGTCTGCAGTACTAAAACACACAACTATATGTTTTATATGTCAAATAGTTCATACATACCCCACTTTATACAACTAATATTTGCATTAATATATCCTGCATTAATTTTTGCAAGATCTGCAGCCTTTTTACAAGTTCCCCCATGGCATGCTGCATGCAGATATTTATTTACAGTAAATATTTCACTTGAGATTCAGTGTTTGTGTTGCTAAATTGGGTGTGGCACCTCACAACCCTCCTATGTGTTTACTCAAAGCAAAGATGTTTTACACCTGCAGAGCAGCAAGAAAAAGAGGGGCTTGCAGTGGCCAATGAGAGGCACCCATCTGGGTATTTTGGTGTAGCCCCAAGTATTTTTTTGCAATACAAAAGCAAGTGGAGTGTATCTGTTAACATGGGTGTAGGAACTGGGGGGGATGAGGGGGACATAACCCCCCAGATTTCTCATTGTGTGTATGTATGCGTATAGAAGCTGTAAAATGTTCTGTGTATTAAGTAAACTGTACCCCCCCCCCCCCTCCCCAGAATTATTTTGGTTCCTACACCCCTGTCTGTTAATTACGGAAACTAACAGCCTTATTAAATTGCGATTCGGCAAATTGAATAGGGCTCTATTTAAGCACATAGCATATTTTTTACAGAAGTTTTTAGTTAGTGAACTTCTATCCAAAAGCAAGGTCTTCACTAACTAAAAACTTCTGTAAAAAAATATATGCTGTGTGCTTATATAGAGCCCTATTTAATTGGCCGAATCGCAATTTAATAAGGCTGTAAACATTTTGATTTATGAAAAATAGTTAATAGTATTTAAAGGTACTGACAAATGTGAAGAGATAATGATCAGTACCTTTAAAGAGTCTGTTATAGTATATTAATACTGTGCATGATAGGAAGTATTGTATTAAATACTCATAACCAAGCACCATTTTTATCATTTTTGAGTTGTTACGTGCTTCTAAGCATGTAAGAAGATGCTTCTTCAATTAAGACAATAGTCAAAGCCACCAAGTGATATTGGATTGTCATAAGCTAGACGAGTGACATGCAACCTATATGTGGCCCCTGAGGGATCTTTCCTGTTATCTCTCTGCCAGCAGCCAGGCTGAGAGTTTGTTGATTTTTTTATTAGGGTAGTGGCAGATAAGAGGCTTTACATACACAGTGCACCACTACTTTACTATGTAAAGCTTAGCATTTGCCACTACCCTAACTCTAACCCTAACAACAAATTCAACAAAGGCTTGGCGTGCGACTGCGCAGGCGGGGACATAACAGGAAAGGTCCCGCCTGAGTCCTTCTAAGGACCTCACAGTGCTATAAACTTTTTTTTTTCACCAAAGTAAAATTACTTTAGGATTACAAGAGCACAATTGGGTATTATTGGATATAATAGACTGTGTATTGTTAAAGCGGGGCATATTCTCCACTTCAGAGAATAGGATGGTGCCACTGGTTGCTCACCATTGATGTAGGGAGTTAACAGTAAATTACTCTGACAAATGTGAGGCAGTGTGTTGTATACACAAGGAGGTTGCTACCAGTAGAGATTGATAAATGGCTTCACAAGTGGTTGGTTCCAGCGGGTGGGAGGATTGATAAAAAAATAAGTTTTCTCAAGACCTGTATGGCTGCCATGACCCTGGCATCATGTGTGTTGAGAGGATCTTTTGGGGTCAGTCTTATGAATTGCTCCAAAGTAAAAACCAAGCGTGGACCTCCCCTTTAATACAACACTTATGAAAAAATGAAGCAGGGCAGGCTTGGTTGCAATGCTACCCTGCAATATGTGTTTTTCATAAACATGGTGCGTTAAAGGTCTGGTTTCTCTAAGGCATGTCTATAACTGCGCCTGTCACCATCAAAATATCCAAATATTGTCATGTACAGCCTCAAAAATGTAATATGTGCCGGTTATCAACACCGATTGCTAAACATTTCAATGTAAAATCTATTATTTCAATAACTATAAAGCATTTCAGACTCTGTTTTCCTTTTAAACCAATTCTGCTCCGAATATACATCTCCCAGACAGCCCCATACCATTTGTTCTATCTCGCTCCTTGTGTTCTCTTGCTGTGGGGATTGACAGCTGAGCAGTTTTTTTTTTCCAGCAGGCTTCATTAAAAACGAGTGAGCGGACACAAAAATAAACAATTTGGTATTTCCAAATTTAGATGTTTGCTTTTCACTCATCATCAACATCTTCCATGATCTACCGCGTCACGATCATGTGGTCCTTTTTTTTAAGAGATGCAAAAATAGTTAGTTTGAGCAAATAAGGTGGTTTCTGATGCTGGATCTGGCTTAGCATTGGATTTCAGGCCAATTCAGCTGAAAATTAGATTTTAGCTTCATACACATGTTGTTATTTAGTTGTTCCGTCGTGTCCGATTCTCCGTGACGTTACAGCACGCCAGGCACATCTTGTGTCTGGCTATGCTAATCCATAATGTTTTCATGGCAAAGATACTGGAATGGGTTGCCAGTTCCTTCTCCAGCAATTTGTTTGAGCTCTCTGCCCATCTTAGGTGACCATACATGGTATAGCTCACAGCTTCACTGAAGTACGCAAGCCCCTTCACAACGACAAGGTAGCGATCCAGAAGGGGCATACGGATTAGGGGTTAATGTCACTTGTGTTCAAAATCAACATTTACCGAGCCTCATTCAGCTCCAGTGGAATTTTATTATTATCATCCCTTATTTATAAAGTGCTAATATTTCCTGCAGAGCTATACAAGGTGTTTGTGTCTATCTGGGAGGGGGAAATAAAAGCATTAATGCACAAATCAGCCCATACTCTTTTATCTATGAGCACAGATGCAATAAAAAAAAAAAGCAAACATGCCATTTGAGTATTTCAATGACTTGGATTAATATCCCATACTCGTTCAGATTTCTGTAACAACATTTCTACATTCATACAGAATGAAAGAGGATTCTTAATGACTGTGGGCTGTGTTCTGCTAATGGCTCTATAGTGAGTTGATATTGTGCATTACCCTTACACTGCCAAAGAGACTAATGTGCGGAGTGATGCAATCCAATTTGGCACTGATGGTGTTAATTGCCTTGCGGGTACAGGAAGGAGGGGGATTCAGTAAATTGCTGGAACCAGTGATTATATTGTACCCAGTTGTTTGGGAAAGGTATTCCTTAGAGATCATAAAGCAACAGCTCTTAAACATTGGCTACAATTAAATAAAGGCACTTTGTCTATGAGGTTATCGCATAAAACACACACAGATCAAGGCTACACAGTTTTTATATATTATTTTTTTATTTCGCATTATATTCATTGAAAGAAATACAATATTTTTTCTAATTTTTGTTTTTAGTTTTGTACCAAAACAAAATGGCTGCCCCATGTTTCTTTATTGACACTCACTGATGACATCAACAAAAGGTGCCACTAGAGCGGATACATGTCCAAGTATTGGAATTTTTCAATAACTTTGTTTATAAAGGGTTGTCTGACAATTCAAGTTTAAATGTTATAAATATAAATACATGAATAAGGTCTTATGTGGCATAAAAGTGTGATCTATCCTGTCTGGAAACAAACCGCTAAGAACAGGCCTCAAGCAAACCATAAATTAGATCTATACTGATTTACATTACTGAAGTTTTCATTTGCTGATATTTTGCAGTATTGAAAGCATTTAAAATATTCTATAAGGCAAGATACAGTATATATATATATATATATATATATATATATATACACAAAAGTATATATAAATATAGATATATGTGTGTTATATATATATATATATATATATATATATATATATATATATATAAACACACATATATCTATATTTATATATACTTTTGTGTATATATATATATATATATACATATACACACACATACACATACAGTAGAATCCCGGTTATCCCGGACTCTCAAGCAACCGGCACCGGCATCAATTCCCGATTTTCAAAAAACTCCAGCTAAGCCGGCATAGACGGCACTATACGACTTTGAGACTGCAAGAAAAAAAACTGCTAACGTTTTTTTCTAATAGTTTTTTGGGCACTAAATGGCCCACTTTAGGTGCTAATGCCTTTTTAAAGTAATTTTCTGGGGTTTAAGGGTCGTTTAGACCCTTAAATTTGTGGACTTCCGATTAACCGGCAACTACAGTTATCGGGCAATAGGGAGTCCCCGTGGGTGCCGGATAACAGGGGTTTTAGTGTATATATATATATATATATATATATATATATATATATACTAACACACACACATATATATATATATATATATATATATATATATGTACTAACACACACATATATATATATATATATATATATATATATATATATATATATATATATATATATATATATATATTCACACACAAACACGCATAGGCCTTTCATTCCCATCAAACCCCCCTTTTTCCTCCCATTGCAGTTTTTAATGCTAATAGCATGAAGCACACAGTCTAAATAAAAATATTCTTTTTTTTTTTCAGAATTTTGTACTGACTATGCATTGGTCTTTGCAGCTAAAGCCTATATAATATTATAGCAGATTCCCAGTAACACAGCATATTTTTCAAAGTCTAAAAAGACCCTTTTTTCTCAGTAATCTTATAAAATATGTAGCATAAGGAAGAGTACCGGTACATAAGCCTCTACTATAAATTCAGTTTAGCATGGCTAAACAAGCATGTTCTATGAATAATATAATTTCCCATTCCTATGTAGCATTTTCTTATTATATATCTGTATTTGTCTAGTATTATTATTATTAATCTTTATTTATAATGCGCCAACATATTCCGTAGCGCCAATATATCACGTTAAACATGCCAATACACAAAAATGCCCATTGTTCTATATAAATATATATTCCTCAATCTCTAATTGTACTATAATTATTTAAATAATCATTTAATGGTTATAATTGTTAATTTGTTTGACTAATAATTAAACTAATTGTAGGATATTTAATTCCTATTATTAGAAGTTAGAAATATCAGTAATTCTTATTGTTAGTTTTTGAGCCGTGGTATTTTGTCTATATATTAAATTCAATCGATGGGGATACCAATTGCTTATGTACAGTGATGTCCCATTTAGCACTATATATAGGAACTGCAATACAGCCAGGGCAGTCGTCAGCAATTTGAGACTTTCATGCATTATTAACTTTCGGTTTACAATCCCATATATGTTTAATAGTGTTTAACTTTCTGTCCAAAAACCAACTTCGCTGCAACAAAACAGATTATAAAAATGTGCATTACTTTTTCTGATTATATATATGGGTTTAATTCCAGGCTTGGGAGAATATGTATATAAAGCATAAAATACATTAAATGCAAAAACTGCAGGTTTCGTTTTTTTAATGTTTGCTTGGGAAGTGAGAGATACAGATAACAGATGGTTAATGCGCACAGGTGAGCCAATCACTTCTTCGGCCATCCTAATTAACTCACCTATACACCCAAAGGAAATCCTTAAATCCAGGCCTATGTGCATCCCTCCAGGACCGAATTTATGCACCCCTGAACTAAATGCATGCAAAGCCATATTTTGCTTAGATAAAGACATATTTTCAATCTTTTCTATTAATCTTTATTTCCTCAAGATATTTTAACCATTATCAAGTAGAAATGTTCAAAAGCGCGTTATGACAATATGACGTAACATTCTGTTTGTGATGGATCAGGTGACTAAAATTGCTTTTATTTGCTTAATAAACATTCACTGCGGCAAATCAATAACACTAAAATAGGCAGGTATTGAATATTAAATATAATATTAACAAATAGCATTCTATGCAATCTACATGAACAATGTGCTGATTTAAAGCCCTGAGGTTTAAATCCCTTTTCCATTGCCATTCCATGCAGTTCCACAGGCTGGAGGAAGGTGGCGCTGCTGGCTGTATTTGCGGCAGCTATTGTTAAAGCGTCCGCTAGAGGTGCTGCTGTGACCAGTCAGAGAGAGCAGTGCCTGGTGTGGGGGCAAACACAGCATGACAGAGTGAAGCTGCACTGCTTAACCCTTTCATTGGCAGACAAGAATCAATGCAGAGCACACTGCAATGTTCTTATATTATGTGGTGAAGCAGCTTTTGTTATTCCAATTTTTTTAACCCATTCCTGGTGATAGAAAGGAAATTATTTGGAGGTATATTTTATTATTTGGCTGATTATTTGGTGATTAGTAAATAGCAGCCAAAAGGCTCAACCATTCTGTCTATCAAGAAAGGCTGGTTTAAAAGGACTCCGTCACTCCTTTTTTAATGTTAATTTTTTTCTAAAGTGAATTGGTCCTGGGAAATTCCATGTTGATGTTGCTGCATTTATATGCAAATGAGCATATTCATTTAACTGCTTTGATGTGCTAATTAGGATTACAGTCTGCTTCTGTAGTGGACAAAATAAAGACCTGCAATGTTATCTGGCAGCTAGAATCCCACCTTTATCAAGCGCTCTGAACTGCACATTAGCATAGTCAGCTGCACATTGGCATACAGGAGCAGCATACTGAGCCGCAAATTACCATACAGGAGCTGCATGTTAGCATACAGATGCAGCACATTAGTATACCGAGCCGCGCGTTAGCATACTGAGCCTCACATTAGCATGCAGGAGCCGCACATTAGCATATGGGGCCTTACATTAGCATACAGGAACTGCATATTAGCATACCGAACCACACATTAGCATATGAGCCTCACGTTAGCATACCAGGAGCTGCACACTAGCATATGCGGCCTCAAATTAGCATACTTGAGCCACACATTCGCATACTGGAGAGACACATTAGCATACCAAACCTCACATTAGCATACAGGAGCTGCACATTAGCATACATAACCTCACAATAGCATACGGGAACCGCACATTAGCATACCAAGCCTCACATTAGCATATAGGAGACGATCATTAGCATACCAAGCCTCACATTAGCATATAGGATCCGATTATTAGCATACCAAACCTCACATTAGCATACAGGAGCTGATCATTAGCATACCAAGCCTCACATTAGCATATATGAGCCGATCATTAGCATACTAAACCTCACATTGGCATACAGGAACTGCAAAATCAATTTTAAATATTTCAGAAATTATTTACTGTAGAGAAAAACTGCAAGTATAATGTACAGACGTTCTCTTAGATCAACTTTTTTTTTGACAGAGCCCCTTAAATGTATCTTTAGATAGGCTTCTATTTATTCTAGGCATGCTTGAATTCCTTTACTGTAGTTGTCTCTACTACTTCCATTGGAAGGCTGTTCCACTTATCTACTACACTTTCTGAACATGAAATCCCTGACAGGCCAGGATTTATGGATAACAAGTGTTACAGTTATGTGTCACTTGTAGAAAGATTTACAGTAGAGTCAAATGGGCTTAATCATATATTCTGACCTATTAGAGCAGGGGCGTCCAAGTTCAGTTCTGGTGAGCCGCACACAGGCCTGGATTTGAGGATATCCATGCAGCATCCAAGTGAGACTATCACTTCTTCAGTCATGCTGATTGTAAATTCTTCAGTCATGCTGAAAGTAAATTGTCAAACCCAGGCCTGTGCACCTCACACCACGACCGATCTTGGACACCCCTGTATTAGAGTTTCTTCTGGATTTTTTTGTTCTATATTCACCCACAGTTCTCACTAGTGTGACGAGAGCTGTACAGTTCATATATTATTCCATGGAACAACCTTATCCATGTGGTAAATAGGCTCATTAGAATAAGATAGGCACTGGCGAGGTCTTGTCTTACCATTGAGAAAACTATGGCTTTTGTGAATATTGTTGTTCAGTTGTGTCTGACTCTACGTGACCCAGCATACCAGGCGCATCTTGTGTCTGGTTGTGCTAATCCATAAGGTTTTCTTGGCAAACATACTGGAATGGGTTGCTAGTTCCTTTCCTAGTTGATCGTGATCTGTCTGACCTCTCTGCTAGGACCTGCCCATCTTGGGTGAGCCTACATGATATAGCTCACAGCTTCATTGAAGTACACAAGCCCCTTCACCACCACAAGGTAGCGATCCAGAAGGGGTTTGTGAATACACCTCACTTCATTATGTTCTGTTATCCTTTTGTCTCCCATCCCACTTGCCCCCTCCCCTTATAATTCTTGTTTTTAATTATCAAGTTATCAAATAAATTAACTGTGCCCATCTAAATAAATGTTATTACACCTGGTTGTTATGACAAGACCAAAAGGTACCTCTAGAATTAGCTCCAAATCAGAAGAAAATTGGATCTTTTGGAGTTCTTAACATCTTTATGTCTCTTTTCACATGAATATAGTCAGTAGCGCCCATACCAGTCCTCATGAATCTCCATACAGGCCAGGATTTAGGGACAACACAGATGGAATACAGGGCATTTGATTTATCAATGATGCTCTAACACCACCATACAGCATGGAAAAATAAGTTGTTTTTTTTATTTATTTATAAAATGATGCAAATGTTACTATTTTATAAGAGTTTTCCTATAACCTAGTTATTTCTCCATCTGCCCTCCATCACTTTAGTGTTTGTAGCTAAATATTGTGAAAGCACAGAGATCAAAATTGAAAAGGAGCTTGCATTTCATGGTCCCTTCAGGGCCTGAGAGATACTAGTTTCTTTTCCAATAAGCTGATTATGAGCCACATTCAATTCCACGCCCGTAACTCGATCGCAGACGGCCGATTGTCTGCGATTGAGTTGGTGGCTCCCATTGGTTTCCATTTGCGATACTATTCAATTGCTCAAGATCGCAGGATGCGGTCTTGAAGCCAGCACCTTAAACCATGCACTGTTTCGGATCCGTATCAATTCAGCAAGCCTGTAACCGCCCATTTCAAACCAGCCAATAGAAAATGAGACTGTCATAACTACGGCAGTAAAACATGGAGGTTACGTGTCAATCAATTAGGTTTGGGGTTCAAATATGCAATCAGACTCACAAAACTTGTAAAATAAAGAATTATGAAAATGAATTCCAATACTGTTCTAGTCCATGTGGGTGGCCTGATATGTATTAACTCATTGATACCAGAGATCGATATAACCCCGAAATGACATATAAAAATAATATTTATTTCTTGCAGTTTTGCGAGCTTGAGACTGTTGTGCAATTAATTCTAATGTCTATCATCGCGTTCCCCATTATTTACAGTACAGGATTAATCTTTTATTTGCATTTACAGTGCTACTAATTGTGGTTTACCCCCATTCCGGGTCCTCTCTAGCACTCGTAGGATTTTCTCCTTCATTTGCGGTTTACGATTGTGGATATGTTTGCGAGCTTGGGGAATTGGAGCAATTGAATAGCGATTTTGCGATTTTAACCTTGCGAAAGTGACAGATCAAAGGCTTCTGGAGGGTGTAAGTTACAACTTTGACGGACTAAAGTTTTTCAAGCCTGTAACTTTGAACAGCAAAAGTCGCTTGCGACCTCACTTATGGGCTCCCAGATCTCTAAATCGGCCAATTGAATGTGGCTCTATATCAGCAGATATTGCAGAACTAGAGATAAAACCTAAATCAATCAGACACTTTTAGGGCTTTAAAGAACCACTAGAGTTTGAGAATAAATAGCATTAGCAAAAATAAACTACATTAGCAGCTGTGTAAGTCATAGACAAGAGCACAATCTGTGTTTGTTACATTACTTCCTAAGAGCTGGATCATGGGTATGTGGTTTTCTTAGCTTTTTCCTGGATATTTTTTTGTGATTAGTTTAATTATTTTGTGTGTAATTAGTGTATTTTAATTAGTGTAAGTTTATCTTTAATTTATTTAGTGTTAGTGATTTTGTACATAGGGTGCCCTGGGGTCCTTGAGGATTTAGGGGTTTTGTTTAGTGTATTATATAGTCCCCCATGATATAGGACTAATATAGATTACCATGGAGTCCTTTAAGGGCCCCATGGTAGGTAGAGGATAATAGGTTTACCATAGGGGTCCTTTAGGAACCCCCATGGTATGAGGTTAATTTTTAGATGCCACAGAGGTGCTTAAAGGACATCTGTGGCAGGGGTTACTTTTAAGGCACCTGGTGCTCTGTACAGGACACTCGTGGATTGGGGGTTAATGTTTAATGCCACAAAGGTCCCTCTAGGAGTGAGATGCAAATGCACCCAAAATGGCTGCCACTTACTCACCAAACTGCTACTACAAAAAAATATCCAGATACAGCCTTTTATAATTGTTTACATAAGATAATGAAAAAATCCATCTAGCAGCCAAATACATTTTATTTACATATAATATCCGATAAAAATATGACACATACTTTTGTGATATCTGTGCGTACATCTACTCTATATGATACCCTTGTGCTCAGCATATAACACTTATTAGGCCTTGGGGATGACTGATTATTATGTATGCAAATATGTATACAGGCTGTAAATGAAACTGCCAAGTCATGGGTCAGATGTATTTAACTATTTAATAACTAATGCATTACAATGGAAAAATACTGGTTTAATGCTTATATCCCAGCCAAAAATCACACTAACTGGAAAGAGTGCTAATTGTGTGTGTATGTATATATATATATATATATATATATATATATATATATATATATATATATATATATACGCTAAAAATGAAAGAATATTTGTATAATTTTTCCAACAACCCCCCCATAGATATTACTTGGATTATTGACATCTGAGATAAAATAACTTGCCTATATCCTGAGATATTCTGAAATAATGACAAGCAGCTCCTACTGTAACCAGGCCTGACATTTTTGGGTTATTTTATGCAATTCTAAAAATTGCCCTTTGTTAAATCTGCAGCAAAAGTAAAGCTCGGAACTGATCTCGATTTAACCCTCTAAGCTGCCAGAAGGCTGCATCTCTTTCATTGCTTCTTTTGAATCTTAAATATATTTGTTTTGCTTTATTATAAGATCACATGCTGTGAAATGTGAAAATAAATACAATACGCTAGGTGAGTTTTCAGTTATATTGTTTATTGGCTTCTCATTGTTAGTTACCCAGGAACCATATTTACAAAGCACACATTGATACACAAGAAATGTTAACCTTTTTTTGTCAAGTCAATTAGTTTAATCCCTGTCTGAAAGGGAATGATTACTTGTGTATATATACATTTAAATACAGGTTATTATTAAAAGTAGAGATGGGTGAACAAGTCAGGACACATCAGCAGGATTAAAAGATGGTTGACCTTCTTACTTGCTTTCTGCCACTGAGAGAAAAGATGAAACGTTTTCTTAAAGGGACACTGAAGTCCTACCATGCACTTAGAATAGGATGGTTTACACTGGTGGCAGAGCTAGTGAACGGAGGGCCGCAGTGCAATTTTTTTTAAATATATGTACAGTATATATATATATATATATATATACAGTAAAAAGTCAAGGGGGGTGAATACTTTTGCAAGGCACTACATATATATATATATATATATATATATATATATATATATATATATATTCCCCGCCCCGACATAGGGACACGCAGACAGGATAGTAATATGTGCCCTGAAGCTGGTAAAGCACACACAGCAGGGGGTGGTTGGGGGATCAAGGCTGATAATGGGTAGCAGGGCCTGCATTGGGGGCACGGTGGAAGGGAACCGGGGTCAGGGAGCCCCAAGGGATTATGTAAATGAATAAATAAATACAAAATTGTATCAGGTGCATTGGTGGTGGTTCCGTCCCTGGTTTACACACTGTTTTGTGCAATGTGTCCTTTTGATTAGTCTTGATGCAAACACTGGCACTTTGAATTGCCACAGCTGCACTATAGCAGATTAAATCTACTGCAGATTCAAGATCTCGACTCGTAGAGGAACATTAGCAAAAATAAAATAAGGTGTTATAATAGAATATAGTAATTAATAAATGTTTTTTTTTTTTTTTTACTTTGCAAAACCATTTTGTCTGTCACTAAATATAATATACATATAGAACATGAGGTCATTTAAGTATATATTTTTCATATATTTATGTCATGGTTGTACTCCATTGAATATCAATATACATTGCATGTATCAGATATTGACCAAACACAGTATAAGCCTGATGGTAATGTGATTCCTGTGATAAACACAGCATGCACATAATAGTAACCCAACTCCTGTGATATATGGTGTCATTTAGTTTAATAAATCATTGTGTGGTGGATGTATATGAACAAAGCTCTCTCTCTTTACCATTCTCTGGATATTGCTCTGGATAATATTACAGAATGTATCTCATTAATATTTTAAACTTTGTGCCACTGTAACTTTAAATAAAAGAAACTACTTTTTAAAAATGTACTTAGAAGAAGCTGACAGCTTGAATTGCTGCTAACCCTGTCCACTAATGTCTTGCTTGTATGCATGAGCAGTGGTAGACCACAGTGGGGTCTGTGTAACCCACTTGTGTCATCACTCGGAGCTTCCTCCTGCAACCTGTTGTGTTCCTTATCATCCCTGGAAGACCAGGCACCATGGTGCTTCATCCAAAAGCGATGATTCAAATATCTTAGCAGTAGGATGTTATCCCAATGAAACACATGTGCAATGTGTAACACTATACATGGGAATGACACTTTGGGAATGGCATCCTTCTCCTACTTACTAGCTTTATTTCTGGACACTGGTGCCTGTGGAAGTACCTAATGTCTCTGCTTCTTTCATTTTTTTTTATTGATCTTTCTGTTTATGAACAAAACAAATAAGTCAGAGGTGCTCATCAGAGAAGGAACTAACCTTAATAGGTTAGTTCTATGGACATGATAATCCACTCTGAGAGCAACCTCTTTTAGCTCACTTTTGCCCTTCGCAGGGAGAAATATCCTGTAGTATATCAGTCTGGTCCCAATCATTAGAGTGACCGACCCTCGAAATACCAGGCAATTCGACGAGAAACAGCAAACCACAGACACGTTTCGGCCTTCATTGGGCCTCGTCAGTGAGGTGTAGCTGTACTCCCTAAGGCACAGTGAGCAAGGGGTCCACATCTGGATTCCCCTATACCTCTTAGGGAGACTAAACCCTAAGGGTAATTTGCATAAACAAAACAAATAAGTCAGAGGTGCTCATCAGAGAACAAACTAACCTGTGAAGGGCACTCTGCGTGAAGGGCACTCTGAGAGCAACCTCTTTTAGCTCACTTGTGCCCTTCACAGGGAGAAATATCCTGTAGTATATCAGTCTGGTCCCACTCAAAAGAGTGACCCAGCCCCGAAATACGAGGCAATTCTACCCTGAACAGGAGAAACAGCAAACCACGCGTTTCGGCCTTCATTTGACCTCACTGTGCCTTAGGGAGTACAGCTGCACCTCACTGACGAGGCCCAATGAAGTCCGAAACGCGTCTGTGTTTTGCTGTTTCTCCTGTTGCTCCTCCTCGACCTATCTTGTGACAAATATTATCCTGCTCTCCATTGACATTGCCCTTGACATTGGATCTGCTTATGACCATTCTTATGTCAACTTTACCTGGTTTTGATCGATGGTCAGTCAGCTTTTGCTTAGTCCCATTGACCTGCTTCTCGTTGCACCATTACCAGTATTACACTGTGCCAGGCCATAAATATGAAGGATGTTTATTGACTGGCATTGCTTATAGAAATCAGAAGATAAAACACAACTTGTTGCCAGCAGTTTGCCAAGCTGTCAGCTTCTTAATGCACAATACAGAAAGATAATAATAGATAAAAGATAACTGTTCAGTGGAAGTTGTAGGGTCAAACATAGTTATGGAACTTAAGTATGCCTGAGATAAGCATAGGGCATTCTCAAGGTTTCATTAAGACAATGTGTTAGGTACATAGGATGGGCAGACTAGATGGGTCTGTTTGTTCTTAACTGCCCTGAAGTGAAATCTACATTTTGTTGTTAATATATTTACTTGAAAGACCTCTAGAGAAGATTTAGCAAATATAAATTGTAGATATTCAGTTAAACTATGTATTATATTAAATTACATCTATCTATCTATCGACCAACCTACCTATCTATTGGCCTACCTATTTATCGACCTATCTATCTATCTATCTATCTATCTATCTATCTATCTATCTATCTATCTATCTATCTATCGACCAACCTACCTACCTATCTATTGGCCTACCTATCTATTGGCCTACCTATCTATCTATCTATCTATCTATCTATCTATCTATCTATCTATCTATCGATCGATCGACCAACCTACCTAACTATCTATTGGCCTACCTAATTATCTATCTATCTATCTATCTATCTATCTATCTATCTATCTATCTATCTATCTATCTTTCTATCTTTCTATCTATCTATCGACCTACCTATCTATCGACCTATCTATCTATCTATCTATCTATCTATCTATCTATCTATCTATCTATCTATCTATCTATCTATCTATCGACCTATCTATCTATCTATCTATCTATCTATCTATCTATCTATCTATCTATCTATCTATCTATCTATCTATCTATCTATCTAGCACAGCGGGCTGG
Organism: Discoglossus pictus; assembly: GCA_027410445.1. Classification (NCBI taxonomy): domain Eukaryota; kingdom Metazoa; phylum Chordata; class Amphibia; order Anura; family Alytidae; genus Discoglossus; species Discoglossus pictus. The sequence continues at coordinate 50,563,640 of CM050167.1, forward strand.
CACTCTACACAAAGAAATAGCTTTAAAACAGGTTTAGAAGCCATAAGAAATCATTTAAGAGACACAGTGACCAGCTCCAGGTCTGTACATAGTGAATTATATTACCTTTTTTTGTCCAAGCTAAGGAGATTGTATAAAAGCAGAACCAGAAAAAGTAATGAAAGCCATAAATCAGTACAGTAACAGAAAAAAAAGACATAGCCACTGTCTTATTTATTTTTCATTTGGTCATTTAGGTATATTAAACTATCACAGCTCTGAATGCATTATGGTTCATCAAAGCACTTAATGTGAAAGCAGCAGTGCCAGTATCATGTCCTCTCCTTTCAAGTAAGTTGTACAGTTCTAGATGCAGCCTGGAAATTGGCGTCTTGGCAACCTGTGTGCCTTAGTTATCTCAAATACAAGAAATGGCATATGTTTAAAAAACAAAGAAAATTGCTGCAAAATGAGACAAAACATTCATGTTTATTTTCTTTTACATAATTATAAGGGGCAGTGAGGTGCCCTTGGCCGGTTTTATCACTAAAGACCCCTTGTAGTCAGATATACTGTTTTGACCAACTATTCTTGAATAAATGCAACTTAAAATGTCAAAAATACAGCCTCTAATTTTAACTTGCAATTATGCTGCTGTGCAATCTGCTTTTTTAGAGATGCGGCATCTACAACTTCCAGTGCTATAATTAGGTCTAATACAATGCTCATTAGTTTACAAGGCCATACCTTCCTGTGAAAGATGCAGGAAAGAAGCTTACTGTAAATAATAATTACATGGAAGAGTTACGAAATGTAAAGGTTCTGTTTTTTTGCCCATTGTTTAGGATGATATAGGAAAAATCCTAGTTATTGCAATAAGTATGTGTATAAATAAATATTATTACAATTGGTTATTATATTGAGTGGGGGTAGGCGATAACTGAAGATCATATATGATAATAGACATATGTTTAGAGAAGGTGAGTCTGAATACAAGAATAATTGGACAAAGAAAATGTCATAAAATTTACAAAAATATGCTGATGGTTTTGCTGATGTCTGGAGGCATCCATGATACTTTTATGAAAGCTGTTTACATTTCAGTGGGGCTTGTACTTTTCCTTGAGACCTGTCAGCAGCTTCTTAGCATGTGCAGGGAAAGGGGGCAGATGTCAAATTCTAAAAGCTTCAAGGATATAGCCCCACACTCCCTGTTTAATGCAATCTCATACCTCCCCTAAGGGTTGAAAATTTCCTGGGAGACAAGGCTCCATAGTGTGTACTGCTGGCTCCTAAATATTTTCCAAAGTATAATGCTTCTCTATCAAGGGCATCCTTCCAGGCTCCTATAAAAAGTCTGACAATAAAATCTTCCTGGCTCATTGGTCCACTCCTGCCTTCACTTATAGTCAAGTACATACATTAAGTTCCAGACAGTACTGAATTTAGACAAGATGGAACTCTCTATTTACAGTCTGCAAAAAATAAAATTATCTCTCAAAATGCTTGTATGTGTATATATTTAGCCAGCTACCAAGGGTGTAGGAATGGTAACAAATCTGACGGGGATAGAGTATATATAATGGTCTAAATAATAATAAAAAAAAAAATAATATATATATATATATATATATATATATATATATATATATATATATATATATATATATATATATATACAGAGAGAGAGATCGATATAGAAATATTCATACATAATTTCTTGAAGTAAGTACCTTATCCCTCGAGTCTAGTAGTAATCTCTTCCTCTCCCTCCCCAGAAGTTCCCAGTACCCCTCTCTCACCTTCTGTCCCTTCGGCTGCCTGGATAATTTTGATATCCGAGTCTCACAATATCACTCAAGATTATCTTGCAGGATCTTGTGAGAGCTGCCTATAAGAGTAAACCAGGACAGGAGATGAGGGGGAGGTACTGGGGATGAAGAGGAAGGGATTGCAAAGCGCTAATTAATTTCATTAACATCTTTATTTGTAACGCAATGTGTGTTGTGATCTCTTTCCTCCTGCTAGACACCACATATACGGTAACCTATCTTCCCAATGAAGGGGAGGTAGGTATTGTTTTATATGTAAATATATAAAATCTTCCCTTGCACCATATAATCTGGGGGGGGTGGGGGGGGGGGGTGGGGGGGGGGTGTCCCCCCCCATCACCCCACTTCCTACACCCCTGCCAGCTACCACTATTGTTAAATTGTTACATACTTCAGATGTGAATTTCTTTCTAAGCCATAGCAGTCCTTTAATCCTTCAAACAATCTTTATTATTACCCTGAACAATTATCATGTCTGTGACCTATAGTTAGTCGGGACATATGAACTAGTTTATATACTCTATGGTCATATAATTTTATAACCTTTTTTAGAGTAAACCACCAGCTTCTTTTATTAAAGTGAAACCACCGTAAGCTGAGATACAGGGGAAAAAAGGTTACATTTAAGGAAAATGTGATGCATTTAATTTTACTGTAAGCAAATAAATAAGGTGTTTACAGTCTAATCAAAGATAACGATAGGTTCCATGTTCAAAATAATTACAGAGGCATCTGCACTGCTCTATTAGGTATTTTATCATTAACTAATGTGTAGAAAGAATCCCACTGAGTGGGTGCAAATGGCAGCCTTGCAACTTGTAAGAATAACCAACTCATTATGACTTAGACTAAGTAAATCATGATGCTTTTTTATTTTGGTGTTAAAACTCAAGGTGGATTGTGGGTGTGTCGCTATCTTATTTGTTTTAATTACTTTGCTGTAGACATGAATCAAATTAATTAAATCAATTACTTTTTTTTATGTCAAATCAAATTAATTACTTGTTTTCTATGTATGTGAGATTAAATTGAAATGTTTTCCTTAATTTCAGAATTTCAGTTTTTTTTACTATTAGATCCTGATATAAGCATTATGAATAACACCTGATTTTTTCTGTATGGTATACATACACTTATGTGTTCAGTGACCACTGTAGATTAGGAAAACTTTACACATTTGTGAAATATCAGACTAACTATTAGCATTAACATACAGTCAGGTCCATAAATATTGGGACATCGACATAATTCTAATCTTTTTGGCTCTATACACCACCACAATGGATTTGAAATGAAACGAACAAGATGTGCTTTAACTGCAGACTTTCACCTTTAATTTGAGGGTATTTACATCCAAATCAGGTGAACGGTGTAGGAATTACAAAACTGAAGGGAAAATGCCCCAAGAACAAGCAGGAACTGAAGACAGTTGCAATAGAGGTCTGGCAGAGCATCACCAGGGATGAAACCCAGCGTCTGGTGATGTCTATGCGTTCCAGACTTCAGGCTGTAATTGACTGCAAAGGATTTGCAACCAAGTATTAAAAAGTGAAAGATTGTTTTATGACTGTTAATCTGTCCCATTACTTTTGGTCCCTTAAAAAGTGGGAGGCACATATACAAACTGTTGTAATTCCTATACCGTTCACCTGATTTGGATGAAAGTCTGCAGTTAAAGTACATCTTGTTCGTTTCATTTTAAATCCATTGTGGTGGTGTATAGAGCCAAAAAGATTAGAATTATGTCGATGTCCCAATATTTATAGACCTGACTGTATGTGTAAGCCGTGGACATAAAAACATTTCCAGAGAAAATCTTCATTTTAGCAGATTGTGCTAGTGCACAAAAGCATCCATGACTGCAAGACTTCCTTTTTAAGACATGGGGGTGTAAGGTATAGAACAAAGCTTCCAATTTCTTGTGTCTGGGTGTGTCTGGGCAGGTGTGAAGATGTTTATCTGAATCAATTAGTTTAAGACAAAAAAAAACTTAAATAGAGACTATATCAGTCTCCAAGCCAGCAGGGCAACAAAAAAATGTAATTCTTCAGGTACAGTACTTCCTTGATACAAGGCTAATCGTCTTATTGCATATAAATATGCTAACCTGGCCAACAGGCAATTTATACTGTACATATAACGTGCCCATTTCATGTCATCGGTTGCATTTCAGGACCAAGTGCAATATATGCAAATGTACATACATAGACCTATGTTGCATATTAATTTGCATCTGCAGAATTAGCAAAAAGGAGGCATTGCGTTCAAGGGAGGTCTGTTAATAACAGAATGGCTGTGCCCACAGTGAAAAATAGTCTAAATGGCAAATAAGTTGTGTTATCCCTTTATATTAATAATATATTAATAAAAGAATACATATTATTTAGGTTAATATTGATTAAACTGACATTTTTAAGTCATTATATGCAATTTATAATCTTAATGGAGCAAATCTAGGGGTATCAGATATTGAAAGGGATTTGGGACAACCACCTAGGTAGCAGTGCTCAATGCCAAGCATCAGCTGCAAAGGCAAATACAATTTTAGCATGTATTAAGAAGGGTATAGAAGCAAGGGAAGCAAATATAATTCTGCCACTATACAAATCCCTAGTGCGCCCTCATTTGGAATATGGAGTACAATTTTGGGCACCACTTTATAAAAGGGGCATTTTAGAGCTGGAAGGGGTCATTTTGTGAGTGCAAGAGTCCGATCCCATTGGAACCATTTTTAGGTCTTGTTGTTCCTCCAGTACTTTTGAATTGATTTTGGGTTCCATGACTGAATTTGTTTGGAGAAACACATAGTTTGAGGTTTATAATGTACAGTATCATCATTTTATTTGAGCAAAAAATGCTACTTCAGTTTTATGGCAGAGATTCACCAGCGCTCTTATACAACGAGCTTCATAGTGGAACCATTCCAATATTCTAATATTGTTGGCAGAGAGTTTAAACTCCTACATTAATATTAATATGACACGGCTCCACCCACAAGTTCACACCTCACATGTACACAAACCTATGCTGCCAAGATTGTGTGGTGCGGAAAAAAGGGACAGGTAATCCTACTATAAGGTAATCTGTAATGTACTTAAATGGCACATTTTAAACATTAGAAAGAAAATATGAATGAAGAAAGTGGTATTTAATGCAATTATGACATTTTGTGCTCAAATTTGCAAATACATGCTTGTGTTGTAGTATAAAAAACAGACGATAATCCAAGAAATAACAGTAAGGTGACATAACATAAGTGGCTACAACACAACCCATTTGATTTAATTGTGATTTAAATAAAACAAGTGTTTTAGTTAATGAGGCCTTCTATTTGATATGTTTAAGTATGATCTCATGAGATTTACTTAGTGGATATCAGGGAGCAAAGCTTGTTCCAAATTATAAGACAGGTTAGTGTAGGTTATATTAACACCTACATTACCAAAGGGCATTGCAATGCATCACTTTACATATATTATCATAGGATGTGGCAAATGAGCTAAAATGGGTGCTTAGGAATGATGTTGTCATGGGGGAAATCAGGAAATTAAATATATAACAAACGGCTGTCTATCTAATGACACTGATGTGTAGAAACAGTAAGAGAATGGGATGTGACAGAACCATTGTACACTGAATATATATATCCAGGGCCGGATCCTCCTTTTTGGAGCGCCTAGGCAGTGAAGTGGAGGAGCCCCTATGTGTGAATACACAAGGTATGCACGGACCCATTTTTGCTTTTTTTGTACATATAAGTTTATTTTCCTGTACGTTCCTTCTTGTACTAGGTGTTTACCCCTAGTAGCCAGTCGATGAACTGCAGCATTTTTTTAAGCCAGAAACCATTTATTTCTTTTAAAAGTGACATTTTTAAGTCATTATATGCAAGATTATAAATTGCATATAATGACTTATATTGGCCTAATGGCTGCCTACTTGGCCTAATGGGTAATCCGGCCATGTATATATCCACTATATATTTGGGTGGAAATGTAATGTTTAGATTTCTGGAAAGCAGTGCTTGGATCTATTCATGCAAGCTACCATCTTGAGACGGAAGAGCTAACTATCTAACAAACACCCTTTACCTCTCCCTCTTCTCCACCCCTCACCCATCTCTCACTTATCGATAGAAAAAGAACATTCCTCAGGATCACCTCTCAGGAAGTGATGCAACAAAGACAAAATGGTTTCTTCTATACATAAACAAAATATTCTAGAGCCTATGCATATAAGTGTGATGACATGCCTCTAAACTGAAGAATAGCATGGTGAGATTTCTTTCCCTCTTATCTTCAAATGCATTTATACTCAAACTACAATTGGTAAAAAGAGAATCCGTTTCAATGAATGTAACATGGAAATAAAGAAACAGCTGCGATTACAAGTTGATATTAAGTGCCAGCAGTTTGTTTGCTCTTTTCTTAGTGAAGGTGTATAAGCAGGCGCGTTTTAGGAGGAAGTCAGATTGGCTTCGTTGAAGAAGTGAGTTAATGGGCTACGTCCATGTGGAGACAGACTCCGGTTTGAAGTATAAAAGTGATGTTCAAGGAGTTAATGTTAAATTGCCTTATTAGGTTTTCACCAAGTGTGGTGCAATAATAGCAGATGGCATGATAAGGGTTGTGGGCACACTGCTGATAAAATAACAACTGTGCAAGAAATGTAGGAAGCAAGAGGGGAAGAGGAGCCAGAGCGTTCACACTGAGGTGTGGGAGTCTGCGCTACAAAATATGTGACAGTGACGTATTTATTCCGCAGATGTTAAACACTATAGGAAATCAAAATAATATATGACCACTGAATGATGAAAATAACGAGTCTGCCTATGATCATAATTAGGCAGAAAATATACAATAAAGCGAGTTGTTAATTAGAACAAAATACACTTGGATGGCTCTACTGATCCCTGGAAATATCCATGATACTTTCTGTTGAATGTAGCACTTATGAGAATTTTAATTACTGTAGATCCCAACTTGCAGTTATTTTTGCAAGCTTTCTGCTTCTACGTATGCGAGGAGGAAGGGTTAGGTGTCAAATTCCAAGAGAGCCAGTGTCAACTAATATCCCACTCCTCTCACTCCTTAACACTCCCCTCAGTCTACAAGCTGTCATTGTGTGATGTAGCCAGAATGTAACAATCATTTATACCCCTCACAACATTTAGTGGATGCCTCCAGTGACCAACAAAAACTTGATTCAAAAACATTTTAAAGGGCCATTTACTTAATCACTGTAAGTGCTTTTTTATGGTGTGAAAGAGAACAAGATTGTATGTTCAAACTATCTTTTTTTTTTAATTATACTAATAACAGCTATAAAATCTAAGTTTACATACAGAGTCTAACCTGCCTCCTAAATAATAACAGATAGCCGAATGTGCGGTGAAGACAGTGATTGAGAGCAGTTTTTTCCTGGAATCAGCACAGCACTGATTCCAGCATTCCATGCTCTGCACAGATGGATTTATAAAGGGTTACATTTTCTTTCTTTTGCTCATGAAACAAAGCTGTCTTTGATCAGTTAGTAAAAAAGTTTTCAAAATGCTTTTATGAGATCTTTACTGTGATTTGGTCCAAATTTTTTTTTAATTAAATGGCCCTTTACATAAATGGTCACACATACATTTTTCGTCATACAGTTTCTATATATAGCCCAGTCTATAATGGGTACATTCTGTGAGGGATATATACTGTAGTCCTGGTGTAGTCAGCAGTTGGACCCCTAACTCATTTCCTCTGGACTTCTGCAAAATTGATAAATGAGTCATCTATATCACCTGATGCTTACAAATGGTTAAAATGACACCGTGGAGGTTCAAATATCATATAATTTAAAACTATAATAACAATTACTTAATTTACAAAAAATACATTTTCCTACAGTACACTCCTCTTCTGGATCACTACCTTGTCGTGGTGAAGGGGCTTGTGTACTTCAATGAAGCTGTGAGCTAAACCATGTAAGGTCAACAAGATGGGCAGGTCACAGGAGAGATGTCAGACAAATCTCAGTCTACTGGAGAAGGAATTGGCAACCAACTCCAGTATCTTTGCCAAGATAAACTTATGGATAAGCACAACCATATAGATGTGTCTGGAGTGCTGCAGTCCATAGGGTCATAGGGCCAGACACGACTGGACAATAACAACAGTACACTAACACTGACATTTGCTATTTTTGGCTGTCAGTCAGCCTTTCTGATCCATTCACAGAGATTAAAAAGATTTGTTAATGAAACATCATTGCGTTCATTGTTTGTCGGTGCAGACGGCTGCACATAAAGAGACTCGGCATGCCCAGACTATGGTTTTCTTCTCCTACATTTCCTTAAGTATTTACACTTTCATTCTATGCTCTTCGAATGCTCTTAGATTAAAACCTTTGTAGTTTTCCCATTAAAATATGAATTCCTGACCCAATTCTCCTAAATACAATTGTCCTGGGTGAATTTTGTAAGAAATAATTGAGTACCCCTACTGTAGCCTATCACGCTCACACCCTCTGCCATTTGCAAAGAATTATGGGAATGTTATCCACAGACTTACTCTTGCCTTGAATACATATTTAATTTACCTGCCATATAATATAGACCTGAATACACAAAGGCAAGAAGAGTACACCTAACATTACACAATATGGCTAACACAAATGGATAACAGGTGTTTATGAGTGAGGGCTTTCACCTCACTGCCACAAACATATACATTGCTAAGTGGAAATATGGCATTAAATCATGCATTAGAAATTAGGATTAGCCTAGGAACTGCTAAGGGAATTTTATACGTATCCCTCGAGGCCGAGTGACACCATAAGGCAGGTGTCTGATGGCTGATAGTTATCCTTTCTCAGCTGGTTGTCGTGCCTAATCAAAATTTCATGACTGATAAGATCGGCATGTCAGGTTTGGGTAGAAATGAACATCTCTGCTCACCAGGAATACAGCGTAAAAGGAGACGATTGTGACCACTTAAAGGGATACTCATCAGCAATTGTATGTTTGTGTGGCTGTGTGTTTATCCGCATTTCTAAATGTATATATATTCAAATTAAAAAATATATGTGTATATATATATATATATATATATATATATATATATATATATATATATATATATATATACTAGTAACTTGCCTGTCAAAAATGACGGGATTAAAATTGTAAGGCTGGCATTGCTGTTTGCCACAAGATGTGAGGCTTTTGGTCCTCTGAACACCTCCGTCACTCATTGTGAACCCTGCGCTGAGCGCCTTCAGCACTCATTGCGAGCCTCTCCACCTGTGTACTTCAAGTTTCCTGCTTATTGTATTCAAGTTTGCTTTAATGGCAATAGATATTTTGCCTTTTTTCCTAGCAAGATTGGAAATGAGAGGAACCATGAATTCAGATAAGATCTCTAAAAAAGATGGAATCTTCCACGACATAAGCAGTTAGCTAAATTTAAAACTTTATTTTAAAATACTTGGATGCTCTTGGATTACACAGCGGCTCATGCTGATACATACACTCCGTCAGATTAATCTATGTTTGTATATATCACATATTATAATTATCAAACTCGCTTTGCGTGGTGCGTACGACTTAGGCGATGAAATACAAGATAGGAAAAATACGAAGTTAACGGCTGGACTGCGCAAAGCACAAAACATGAAACACAAAAAAAAAAATACAACAAAAATATCACACACAGCACAAGGGAACAGCCAGGACGTCTGGAAGTGAGGTGGAACGCAAATTTAAGTTGATTTCGCAGAGCGTTGCCACTCGAAAATCGACTAAGCGAGAAAAAAATGGCAGCCCCCAAAAATTGAAAACGAAGCTACACGACCCTGGACTACGCAAAACAGTGTCAACCGCGTAGCACTTTCACCCAGGAATGTGAGGCGAGCAGTGGAGGCAATGACTTAGCCTCCAAACACTTAGGAGATGCGGGATCACCTTAGGCTGCAAGCACTTGATGAACGTGGAACTTAGAAAACAAAAATACGAGATAGGAAAAATACGAAGTTAACAGCCGAACCGCAAAAAGCAAAAAACATGAAACACACAAAAAGTAAATAAAAAAATACAATAAAAACATCACACACAGCACTGGGGAACAGCCATGACGTCTGGGAGTGAGGTGGAATGCAAATTTACTTTGATTTTGACGAGTTTCGCCACTCGAAAAACGGCTAAGCGAGAAAAAAAATGGTGGCCAAGAAAAATTTAAACAAGACTACACCACCCTGGACCACGCAAAACACAGCTAACTGCGTACCACTTTCACTCAGGAATGTACAAGCTACAAAATACACTATTACAAAGGATGGCAAATGCTCGCGAACTGCGTAGCACATAGACAAACGACGATATTTCACAATCCTTACTTGCCACTAACAACATTGCGCATCTAAACTAGCGCTTTACACAAATAAACCAACGGTTTGCCCTCATGCATGCAGCATATTCCTAATGCACAGTTTGAACATTCATAAAACTATGTCCTCAGGCCAGCAACAGTCCAACTGGACATTATATGCTGCAGGACAATAAAAAGAGACTGTTACCTCTTCAGGCTATTGATTGTTACATATATTAATTATAAAAAGGTAAACTAGATTAATTTATTATTCAATCATTAATTAATTAGTATTTTAAAAAATAGAGAGAGGATCCAAAGGACACGCGAGGAGAAGCTCGCAATGGGAGCCGAAGCTTAACATTGTGGGCCAAACAGCATTACCATGGCTTCAAATGTTATTGACCATCATTTTTTGTGTGTATATAAGCTATTTTACAGAATGTGCATACAATGAGCTCTATCCCCCCCCCCCCCCCCCCAGAATAATTCTGGCTCCTACACCCCTGTACATACATCACAAACTTAAGAAGTCTGTAATCAATTAGAAGAAAACCCAGTAGTGTGCATCTTTTTCAATTGGGTCGTATGGTAACCATGCATAACATTACTTAACAACTTGAAAGTATTACTTTTTTCAATTTATTTTTAAGAAACAAATACTTCTATTAAAAGTTACCATTAAAATGTATATCAGAATCTGAACCCACCCGTGGAACCCAAACAGGAGCAAAAAACTCCCATTATGTTCAAGTTTCAATGCCGGCCCTCTATGCAATTTTTTCCAAGACCTGTTGCGAGAAGGTCCTACAAGGATGTAGTGAGAAGGTCCTCCCAATTGCCTGCTCCATATTTTAAAAGTAAAATAAATAAAAAAAACCTCAAAAGATCTTTCTCTAAAGTCTCATGTCCAATATGGGAATAGAAGGGGATAGATTGAGTTTAGTCACTGTGTTTGTTTTCGTAGTTGTCAAGTCATAATGAACAGGCTCTCAGACTTGTTTTCTTCACCTCGGTTATTGGGTTATTAGATGTTCTTATGTTTGGTAACAAACAAAGTGAGAAGAGGAAAAAAATAAGGAAGGTGAGGATCTGTAACATCTGCTATGTGGTACAATGAAATATATTCCTCTACCAGCCTCTTAGGTTTACCATTGTAATTATCTTAATCTGTTTATGTTGTAGACTTTGACCAGTTCTGATTGTAAGTGCCACTCCAACAAGATTGCCATTTTACAAACCTCAATATATATGTACAGGATAACTAAAGTAAATAAATCTTGAAAAAAACAATATAAATGGCAATAGGATCAGAGCCATCCTTAAAGGGGCACAGCAAAGATACCAGAATACATCAAAAGTACACATTTAAATAAATATAATTGCAATTGGTTGTTTTAATATTTTTGAGTGGAAGTGTTGGGTTATGGGTTTTAAGCATTAATTCCCTGAAATCAGCATCCATCTCTGAAACCGCATTTATATTGGGTGCTTAAGTAACACTCACAATGGAGGTGATAAGGAGGAAGATACTAGTTGTTATAAATAAGTATAATGGCACAGGCTTTAAAACCTGTAAACCTTTCTGATTACACTGATTTAACAAACTGGGCATGCATATCTTCCTTATCAGCCACCGTTGTGAGATTTTTTTTGTTAATCTGAGATAAAAGTAGTTACAGAGATTAAAACACCCAACTTTCAAACTCAGTTATCTAAAGTTCATTTTTTTTGTAATAAGTAGGACCTTTGCTGTGTCCCATTAAAAGGACTATGCTGTAAGGACTCTGCAAATCATATATTAATTGTGTTTCACTTCAGGCAGAGGGACATGAGTTAGGATTAGTAATATGTGAGCCAATGCTAGTCTGAGTATCTTTGTTATTACTCAAAGTCACCAGGTTCTTTCTCGATTACCCAGTTGCAGGAAGGGATGCCTTGCAAAAGTCCCAAGACGTAGGGTGATACCATTACCACATAAAGCTAGGGATTGTTTGAGATTTTATTTTTTACACAAATGAAGATTATTTTATATTGTGAATAGTTTACAATTTAATTTAAGAATGGGAAATATTACCAAACTAGATAAGAGACTGGCAAGCTGTTGGCTTCAAGTCTCCACCTACTATATTTCTGCTTCTATTATTTGTTGTTGCACCAGGTCATTGGATGTCACTGCTGGACTCCTTGTTATGACTGCATCTTAAGCCATAAAAGAAGACGTTACAACCCTACTGAAATGCACCTGCTAGGTCACAAGTTTATATTCTTTAGCTATAATTCTTAGCTCTTTAGCCAAGCTACTGAATAGAACATTGCCACAGAATGGAGAATTAATCATGGGAAGGAAGAAAAGAGACAGCCATTGGGAGGAAGGGCTCATTTGGAATGGGAAAGGAGATAGGCACAACCATGGAAAGGCAGGAGAAACAGCGATTGGGAGGGAGGGGAGAATGATAAAGGATGTATGATAAAGGAGAATAAAGATGGCCATGGAAATGGAAGTGAGATATGAGTATGGAAAAAGAAGGGAGAGTCAGCCTTGTGAACGAAAGAGACAGTGATGGGGAGAGAGAAGATAGCCATGGGGAGGCAGTAGAAATATGGGGAGGGAACCATAGTAAAGGAGGAGACAACAATTGTGAGAGATCCTTATGGCTAGGAAAAGGAAGACTGAGACAGTCATGGAAAGAAAAGACACAACAATTGGGATAGATGATGGGGCTCGGAAAAGGAATATTGAGACGCCATGGGAAAATAGGAGGCAACCTTTGGGAGGGAGAAGTTATATGGGAATGGAAGATAGAGTCAGTCATAGTATGGAAGGAGGCAGAAAATCCTGGAAAGGTTAAAACTATGAGAAGAATGGAGAGATTGATAGGAGATAAGAGACAGAGGAAGAGAGGAGTCAAACGAGAGACAGAAGATGATATGTGCTTGGAACCAGCCTAGGACAGAATATACAATAAGCACACCTCATGCCTGAGCAGAGTGAGGAGTGTTATATGTATGATAAGGTAGGATAAAGACAGTCATGGAAAGAAGATATTAGTATGAAAAAGAGCGCTGAGTCATCCATGAAGGGGAAGACGGCTATAAGGAGCAAGCAGAGGTATTGGCATGATAAAAGCAAACAGAGCCAGTCCAGGACAGCGAGACAAGAAAAATGAAAGAGACAACAAAAGTAAACATTCTGGAAAAATGGAAATAAACAGCCATGGGAGTGGGAGTAGAGTACCTATAGGAAAGGTTTTGAATAATACAATAATCTGATTCACGTTTGCTGCAAATCAGAAGCAATTCTCTTGGTATGTTAATAAGTAACCCTTGTTATACCTGGGGTTTGTTAAGATCCCACTGCATTTTGTACATGTAGAAGAGTATATTCCCTGAGCCCAGCAGACACTTTACACCCCTATAATAATGTTGCTCAGGTCCCCGTGGATTAACAGTCCATCCCTGCATATACAAATCATGCAGTTTTGCTGTGTTTTCATGCAATCGCTTTGTGTTTTCCCTCTGCCTGGAGCAGAGGACGTCTCTTCTTTCAGTCAGTAATGGTGGATTCAACGCTCTGCTGTTTTCTGCTGCATTTTGTTAGAAATAAACGGAAAGGAGGGGGAGACAGAGCTGGAATGCCGTGTGCATCTCAGCCTTGTGCTAATCCCTTTGCTTTTCCTTTAGGAGTTCAAAATAACTAGCCGAAAACAGTAAAAGCAGCGCTTCATTTGTGTAGGGAGGGGAATGCACTTGGACTAAAATGTACAGAAAGGAAATAAACGTTGAATAACATCAAAGATCATTAGAAGCATCATTTATTCATAAGGTACCCACATACTCAATAGCGCAGTACAATGTAAAGGAGCATTCACATTTTCACGCACAGATTTTAGATAAAGGAAACAATCAGCTTATCAGAGACAGTATCACAGATCATGATTCAGTCAATGCTGCCTGGTACTGTACTTATCTATGTGTTGTTGGTGATATGTACGTGAGCATCTGATTTCCCTATTGATGAAAAAAGTCAAGGGTGCTTGATATATATCTATGAATGGTAAGTGAGATTATTTTCTTGATGTGGAAAAACACTGAAGTGAGAAGTGTCTTTAATGAACAGGAAGAGAACACACACACATCTGAATTCTCCATATATTTGCATCACATAAAATAAGTATGTTTGTGAGATTTGAACACGTTCGGGGGGTGGATGTAACAGTCACATGCTCAGGGATGGCCAGAGTATTGTATAAATTGTCCTAGGCTTGTTCAGACAAGTACATCCAAACACATATAATAGTGTATCTATGATTAATCTCCTCTCTTTCTATCTCTATCTCTTCTCTCCTACCTCTCTTTCCATCATTCTCCCCCATTCAATCAAATATCTCCATCTTTTTCCACCCCTCTTCTCTCCCTCCATTTCTCTCGCACTTTCCTTCCCCTTTTCTCTCTTCCCCGCCCCTCAATCTCCTTTCTCTCCTCCTCTCTTATCTCATCTCTGCCCTTCTCATTTCACTATCTTCTACTTCTTTCTCCCTCTTCTCTCCTTTTCTCTTTCGCCTTAATTCCTCTTCGTCCCCTCTCTTTCTCCCTTTCTACTCTCTTCTTTCCCTCATACGTTGTCTTTCCATCCATTCCCGCCTACAACCTACTCTCTCCCACCTTTTCCTTGTCTTTTTTTTCTTCCTCCTTACTTTTTCCCTCCCAATTTCTTTCCATGTCCTCAATCTCCATGTTTTTCTCCCTTCTTTCCCATCTTCCTTCACCTCCTTTCTGTCTCTTTCCTCTCCCCTTTTCTACCCCCTCCCTTTCCACCCATCCTCCTCTATCGCTCATCTTCTTCTCTCTCCTCCTCCTCTCAACTTCCTTCCCACTCTCTTTAACTCCATCCTCCCTCCTCATACTCATCTACTCAATATTATGCACAATGTACCTGCATTTCTCTGCATTTGGCTGCCTGCTAACCATGAAACTCTGCTAGTTTGTGTTAGGCCTAAGTCATAGTGAGGCCAATTATTGTATTCCAGTTACCCAAACAATATTATTTTGATATAAGTCCATGATGTGTGCAACTTGCTATAGAAGTATCAATGTTTTAGACTAGATAACAATCTCCACGTGTGAATCCAATGATTAGGTGACATGAGCCTGATACTGTGTAGGTGGATAACTGCTATGTGGCCCTGATGTCTAAACTACAGGCTCATACGCACTGTGTTTATATCTTTATTTATACAGCAACACCAGCAGCAATTAATAAAGGTAATCATCAAGACATAAAAGGCAAAAGCCCTTGATGTTAGCTGGTTTGAAGAGCTTACAGTCTAACTTGTTAGTTATAATAATGTGATCAAAAGACAAAGGAAAACATAGTTATGCATTTTATCAATCTAAGGATTATGAATGTCAGCAAGTCCATATTCGAAAACCATGAACAGGCCAGTGTTTTAGAAGGTTTTTGCTTGTGCACAGGTTCATTGTTCACTACTTTCTATTGATATGCTCAAGCAGGTCTGTGATTGGCAATGGGGGCCTAATCTTAAAAAAAATCATTTTTTTGGACAAAAGAAGTGTCACAGAAATATCCTACCTTACTTAGATAAAAAGTCATAATGTTTGTCTTGGTGATGACCGAAAAATGTCACTTTGTAGTGGATGGTTACAAATAGGGCCACATTATGGAAGCACTACAATATCTCCTTTAGTTCCCCTTAAAGTTCATCCCAAATTCCTGCACCCCCCACACCGTTATCTAGAGCCTTAGTAATTTTAGTCTCTTATTAGTAGAATCTGAAAACACAGGGAGGGTGCCCCCTACTCAATGATCTGCCTTTTCACCTCTACAACAGAAAACCTGTGTTTGCAAAAGTAGCTTGTTCTATATTTGCCTATAGGGAATTGTGCAGCCTTTTAACTTCCTGTTCAGGGGTCTGCATAGTTTTCAATACCTCTGTATCCAATTACTGTGTCTAGTACTATAATATTCCTTGCTTTGTAGCTTGCACACCTGTAAGAACCTGTGACTCCCCAGTAATGCTCTGTAATCCTCTATAATTTACATTTCTGCAGGAGCTGAGTTTGCTGTAAATGCAAGAAAGGGCTTGAGGCACTTAAAAGGCTTCAGAAAACCCTATATATATATATATATATATATATATATATATATATATTATATATTGGTTCCCTGGTGGTCCGGTAGTTAGCATTTGGGGCTTTCACTGCTGTGACCTGGGTTTGATTTCAGTCAGCGAACTACAAGGTGACATCGCTCTGAAGTCATGCAGGGTTGGGCCTGGTCAGTACTTGGATGGGAGACCACGTAGGAATAATGGGATGTATGCTGTGGCCCACTGGAGAAGAAACTGGCAACCCACTCCAGCATCTCTGCCATGAATACCAAGTGGATCCGCATGGTGTGTTGTGGTCCATGAGGTCACTGAGAATTGGACACAACTGAATGACGCTCACACACACACATATATATATATATATATAGTATATTTTAGCAACACTGGCTGGATTTAAATGTTTATAGAAATATGTATCTTATTTTAATAGATGTAAAGTATTTAGGTGATTACAGAACCTCTTTAAGGCGAACACACAGGTAAAGTATTGTATTGCCTGTTGCATCTGGGTTAAGGACAAGGTGATAGGTTGGTCTCTCTGATAGTCCCAGCCTTGCATAAAAAAGTGAAACGTCTCTGTCATATGTATTGTACCAATGTAACTCTTTCAGACAGCCGTGTTTAACAGAACGCCAGAAGGCAGGGTGTGGTAACAGAGATCAGACACTAGCTTTGTGCTGGCATTTTTATCATAGGCAGCTGTTCCTCACTAGCAAAGCTCCCTTAGAAGAAGAAAGAATGGCGCGCAGATAAACCGAGAAGAAGGGAAAATGTGGAGGAAATGAACCTTACAAGAATACAATAAACACCTACGAGCCCCCAATACTCTGCCTCGGCCCCCTCCTTCCATCCCCCGCTTCACGTAAGACAAACCTGCCTTCCTTCTGAAGCCAGCAGTTCAAAGACTCTTCTGTTCTGTCTTTCTCTCATCATCCAAGCTCAGCTCTATAGGAGTCGGAGCTAACTCTGCCTTGCGCAGGAAATGCAAATCAAGCAGATGTTGCGACTTGGGTTTTTTTTTTTTCCTTCTCTTGCTATTAACAAGGAATAAAAAAAAAAAATGCAAAAGAGCAGCAGATGAAACAATCAGCAATTATTATTTTTGTTGTCTGCAAAATGTGCTGTATCAGAGCAGCTTGGGAACAAAGTCGAAAAAAAGGGTTTTTTTAGCCTCTGCTTCCAATCGCGTCACTGGAGCAGAACAGATGGGACAGGGGGCGCAAGCAGATGACAACTTAGACGGGGTCTGTACAGAGCTGTAAGGTGGTTGTAATGTTGTTATAAAAGGCAAGGAAGGTTGTGGCATTAATCAGGTAATGAATGTTTGGCTGAGCAATATCAAAATAAAGGGAGACTGCGGCCTACTACATTGACCGTCCTTTTCACCTTAACATCAACGGATAAATGTTGCTGACTTAGCTACTCTAAAACAGTAAGAAAACAAGAAAAATAACTAAAGCATTTGTAACTGTATGCTTTCTGACCCTTGTAGCTCATATATAACACAGATGTTTCATTTCTGAAACAAAATGACATTTTCTTTTGGATAGCAAAACCGTATAAAATAAGAAAAGCATGACAGAATATTTAAAGAAAACCAATATTTATTGTCCTCAATCAATAGAAAGCCCTTTTGAACTTGTCTGTCTTTGGCCCTGTTGTGGTATTGTCAAAAGCCCAAATATATAGTAGAGTTAAAGGGTCACTTAATTCAGCACAATTTGTAGCACACCTCTGTAAAGATATCCTAAAAGCAGGTTGAAATACCTTTTGAATTTTTGAAATACAGGCGTTTTTCACAGAAAATTCAATAAATGAAAGTTTGTGTGTATATGAGTCACTGACTGCCCACTCCCAGACATGCAGTTTCAGCTCCAGGTAAAGTGCAAAAATAAAAATAAAAAAACAGTTAACCCTTAACAAAATCATTCTGTGCAGAGCATGGAATGCTGGAAACACCTAAACAGGTCAGTTTGAGTGCCTTCTTGAGTTTGGGATAAATCTCCTATCAATCAGTGTTCGCATCGAGTGGCTCTGCGATCTGTTATTAATCATGAAACAGACTAAGTTTATAAACAGACTTAAAACTTTAGATTTTTTTAGCTGTTAGTTTAGTAAAAAATATGGATCACTACAATCTTGTGCTCGTTAACAACATTAAGAACACTTATAGTGAGGTAAATGGCCCTTTAAATTTTCTGCAAAACATGCTCTCAACTTTTTCTTGACCAGGGATTCATTAGGCTTAACAAGGTGTGGTGATAATTATGTTGTAAAAAATGCATGTATTTATAGCAAGGCTGAACTGTGTTACATTTGAGAGGGCAGGGTTTGAAATTATGCTTGCAACTGTCTGCTTATTTATATGTGTGGTAAAATGGGGTAGATGTAAAATACGAAAAGCTCCAATGACATAACAAATCTCCCTCTCCCCACCCTCCCTCCACTAGTAGATAAAATAATTGCACTCCTCAGGCTCCAATTCAGCAGGAAGTGTTGAAACAAGACAGGAGGAAACATTCTATACCCAAACAGCGTCTTCATATTAAACCTCAGTGAATATGCTATTGACTCATTAGTGCTACTTTCAATTTTGATGTGCTCCAAAAAAATAGATGTCTATCTACAAGTTGATATCTTCGTGTTGACAGCTATATTTTTGACATCCAGCGCATCATGTTCAGTGGAGATCTACATTTAACTTTGCAGAGAGAACAGCATCTCCATTGTTATGGAGTTCTCAGAGCAGGTGTGTGAGAGAAAAGGTTGGGCAACGCGTTTCGCTATTAGTGATAGTTCATACATTGCAGGTAGGGCGGTAGATCTTGTCCTCATGGATACCAAAACAACAGATCTGTTGTCATTACATTTTTAGCAGCCATTGTTTAACAACTATACTTCAAGATGATGTATTTGTAATACATTGCATAAAAGACAAATACATACAAGACTGGGATGTTGAGCAATTTCCACCCAGAATCTGGGGTTATGAGACTCCCCAAAACTGTACATATAGTGCAGTTTATCATAAAATTGCATTTTTTTGCATATAAATAGACCACATGATATTCTGATAGGTTCGGCAATATATGAGACATAGTTATAATTGGCACAGTTTAATTGTTAGGTAATTCAGATGGAAAGTTAGGTATGTTAAGCATAAATTATATATAAAATACAGTCCTCTCTCTAAGTCCCATTATGAAAGGGCAATAGCTCTCACAGTGGGGTCGATATGATAAGCATGCCCATTGGGTATAAACATCTATAACGATACATACTTTAACAAGGAAACATCTTTATCACTATTATTTGTATCCAACTTGGAATGATCTTATTTATCATTTACCAATGTAAGCCATAATGGCCATAGATAATGCAAAGTTAAAGACTGGATAGACATCCGTAGACAATTTATGCTTAAAATACCCAACTTTAAAGCTAAATTATTTAAAACACTTTCACACAAACATTTTAACAAACAATTGCAATTATATGTATTTATTTAAGGTGCTTTTTGTTTTTGCTGGGTCACTTTAAGCAGATATGTGAAACTTTCACTGATATATGAGAGATACAGCTTTGTGTTAAGAGAAGTTAAGCCCAAGAGCACTCATTGACTGTAAAGAAATAAAATACCATACAGAATTCTTGAATATCGTCTATACACTACCCTAGAATTAAAGGTAATCTACCAAAAACCAACATTCAATTACCTTAGCCAGAGAGTCATTCATCAGCAGTATTGGCTTACTTGCAATGATTGTAATCTATTAGAAAATACTTATTTTGACATATCTCTGAGCTCCCTGGGAAAGGGCATTTTAGAAGATCTGCTAATCTCTTCCCACTGTACACAGACATTCAAGCTGTGTTTACAACCTGGATTCCCACAAACAGTATAGTGAACTCTAATACTGTTGCAATTGCCAGAGCTAACTTCAAATATTTCTTACAAGTGGATAAATATATATAAAGGTCAGGCTACTTCATACACTGAGTGATATAATATACTGTAGTGCCTTCAAATCTTGGCTTGCATTAAACTGTACCCTCAATCCATTTTTTTATATATATTGTCCTTGTCAAGGAGTTAACAATTTGGGTGGGAGTAGTGGTGCTGTCAGGGCCAACAAGCCAGGGCCTACGGCAACTGTAAATCAAGAGACAGGAGACAAGGGGGCTTTCTAATTTTGTATCACATCCCCATTTCCAGTCATTCTGCCTTTCTTTTCATTCACCACTTCATCTGGCTTCACTGCTGGTACTCATTATTGCCAATTACACATGGCTTTAGACTAAAAACAATATAGCCATGTATACTATTTTTTTAATAACATTTAGCTGGCAAAGTATTTTTTATTATCTATAGATTTACATCTTACCTGATTCTGAATCTTCACTGTGTCACTTAACCAATCTCTCATTTATAGGCCCAGGTCTAGGGCAGTACATATTCAGGGGGCAGCAAGCTGATGTTGCTGATGCATTGCCATGGACTATGCAAGGAAATGTCTATATGCAAAAAATATTCTGTCCGTAAGTGTATCTGGAACCTTCTGTATACTTATAAAGACACATATACATTTAGGAAGAGTAATAACTGTGTTGATGGCGGCACACAAATCTGAGTGGTCCTAGGACAGCATAAAACCTAAATACACCCCTGCTCTCACTCTCCCATTCTTTCTTTTGATTCCCTATATACCCTTTTCTATCCAAACATGACCCCAAGTTAATTGTCCCCTTTTCTCTTTTCCTTGCTCTACCTTCTCTCCCCCTTTCTCTTATTTATATTGCCTCTTTCCCTCTCTATCCTCTTCCCATCTCCCTAAATAATCACTTGCACTTTCCACTTAAAGGCATATCTAAGTTTCCTGGATTATGAATGCATCTGATAGAGGAGAATCAGTAGTGTATGCAAACATATTTTTGTATGAAAAAATGCCAAAATAAACATTTACAAACTCACCCTGATGTTTGCTATTTTTTTCAGTTTGCAAGCAGCAGCTTTTGTTAGTTGACATCCCTGAAAATCCCTGCATAAAATTCATAATTGGTTTTGGCCAATCAGGCGAAAGAAGAGGTTAGTTGATACATTTGTATTATAGTCTGGGGTTCCTGTGTTGCAAAGCAGTATGGAATATGTAGTCTCTCTCTCTATCCTTGTGCTCTAATTCAGCTGTGAGCTCAGACCCCACTCTCCCTTGTGATTCCATCCTGCAGCAAGTACTTCCGTTGAAAGGTCAAACTCTGTACCTGGCTGCTCTCCTCTGTGTACTTGGTCATGTAAGCTCCCTGTGGGTGTGCAAAGCTGGATTTTACTTTCCTGCCTATAAGTTTATAAGTAAATTTCACTTTTCTAGATATAACATATTTTTCTGATAATCACTGCCTGTTTCTTACCAAACATTTGAAACCCAGGAAACATATATATACATTTAAGGTTATTCAAAATTTTCCCTAGGGAAACAATAGAGTTAAATTCTGCCATAGGTGGGTCAGTTAGGTATGGAAATGTTCTTGCTTCTCTAGTATATATATATAGCTGCTAATATAAAGGAGAAGCAAGGATATTTCACCTTTTTCCCAAACAACATATGACTTTTAAAGTCTGTCGTATTGGGATTTAGTACCATTAAATGAAGTGAAATTAAATCAGAAAGTTGTGCTGTTATTTCCTGAGACTTTCTCTCCAATCATTATTGGAAAAGGGAGGGAATCTGTCACTAAGTTTCTTTTACATACCTTGGGGAGAAGCAAGAGAGACCTGTGATGACCTTCTACTGCTCCACTGAAAGCCGCCCTCCTTAATTCCACCAACAAGCAGTTGCATTTTTCCATCATTTCACAGTATATACATGAAAGTCTGTATTATTGCAGATGACATGAAAAGACTGGTGTAAATGTAAAAAGTCAACAAACTAAAACTGCACATTAAGTCCATTGCTACCAGCAAAGTGAATGGAGAGCTGGCAGCCCTGGTGGCACTGACCTCCGTAATATATGACTTTGCTTTGTATAAGGCCAAGCAGGAGTTCTCAGTCGTGGGAAGCAACAGACTATTTTCTTTCTGCTTCTCCTTTTTAAGGGCAAATGTTAAAACACAGTATTGGTTTTCTTGAATAAAACCAACCTTTTCTTCTCACCAACTACAAGCACGTCTAGCCGCAGGGTACCTGCTCCCTGATTACAGAGCGGTTGCTTTTATTACTGTTTTTAACTTTTTTGTTGCTATTTTTCCTCCCTCCGTCAGGCTTGTTTTTATTTTATTTATTTATTTTTCTATCCTCAATGTCTAATTTTTTTTTTTGCACGTTTCTCACAATAACCAAACCTTGTCACGGCTGCCATGGAAACCAGATGTAATGTTCACCGTGCTAAAGTATCTTATCAAACATAAGGAAGCGTTTTTCTTGGCTGCCCCTCGCTAGCCTGGGCGGTAATGAAAATAAACAGGGCTGTACTTATGTGTTTATGTATTTTTCTTTTTTTTTTTTCCTTGGGGAATGGATTGGAGATTACCATGTTACAACAGTGTATTAAAGGTGACACAACAGAAAAGACTTAAACCCTGACATTTTAATAATAAGCACGTTCGGGTTCTCTTTTTATGTTATATCCTTTCGTTAAAATGAAACATAGAAATGCTGTTTGTAGCGGTGGATAAGGTCACCCTTACAGGAAAGGGCTATTAGAGCAGTAATTTTGAGGGAATAATGGATTTTTTTTCCTTGTGGTTTGTTCAGATCATTCTACGCCAGTGAAGGATCTGGGTTGAATGTTGACATTTAAATAAAGGACGGATTGCACCATCGCTGCTATCATGCTGTCCAGTCCTACCCAAAGGACCATGTGCGCGGTCTATTAATATCAATGTGCCATAGCTGCCACTCATAATTGGCATTTCTTACCAAATTGCAGCAGAGTTCTTCTGAGACAGTAAGCACAGATAAGTGTGTTCATGTCAAATTTTAGTCTTTACAATTCTAAACTTTGTTTGATTGCAGATATAGAGATTTTGGAAATGGCGTGTTTTAGGTTTTATGTTGCACTAGGCCCTCAACAACCCAGTCCTTTCCTCTTGCTTTATCTCAATCAAAAGTTTGTTGCTGTTCAGTCATATCCGACTCTCCGTGACCTTATGGACCACAACACTCCAGGCACATCGGTATGTCTCTGGTCGCGCTTGTCCATAAGGTTATCTTGGCAAATATACTGGAGTGGGTTGCCAGTACCATCTCCAATGGACCGTGATTTGTATAACCTCTCTGCTATGACCTGCCCATCTTGGGTGACCCTACATGGTATCGCTCACAGCTTCATTGAAGTACACAAGACATTTCACCCTGAAAGTGAAGTTTACAGACCTGTATAGAAAATCATAATTGTAATTTAATTTGTGTCTATGTAAGTATACAGTCAGAAAGTGCTAGTTACCCTTACAGACAGAATATTATTTGCATATTCCATGTCACTGCATTAGCAACTTCAGGCAGCACTGCCCCCTGAAAATGTGCTGCCCTAGGCCTGGACTGAAACACATTTATGAATTTTGGACAAACAATTAAAAGAACATTATTTATTAAAGGACCACTGCAATTCAAGAACAAAAGACACTTGTCTGTCACGTATGTACCAATCTAACATTATTAGCCTCTGCGTAAGCAATGGGCATGAAGATTTTTTTCTGGAAAAATGTGAATTTTGGAAGTGTTTATGAGTGCAGGAATCCATTTTGTGATTGTTACATCATGCTTTGATTGCTGGATGATGGGGGGGGGTGTATTTGTAGTTATCAATGGAGGGAGGGATATGGAACAGACACAAGTCTTTAGCCTTTGTTTTATAACAAGGTAAGATTGAACTTAACACCTTTGCTATATCACTGGCCCAGAAGCAGACACCTTGCATCATTCAATTCAAACATAGTAATATAAATGCCCCTCACATATACTCCCTTCCACCAATGTATCAAGGATCCCTGTATGTTTTGCTGGCTAATTATGCTCTTAGTCAATCATCCTTAGGCTATAGCAAGACTAGCAGTCCAAGATGGAGACTGTTCATTTAAAATACTTACAAGATCATTGCTTTTACAGTGGACAATCTTCTTAGTTTGTTACATTCTTTATAAACATTTGAAGTTTATCTCCCAAACTACGGTGGCTCTAAAAGTGAGGTAAGCACTTGATGATAAGGAGGGTTAAAGAAACACATAGGCCTGTCTTCTATGAAGACTATTCATCAAAATATTTTAACCCACTGTATAGAAAACAGCAATAGGGGCTATTTATAGGATCACTGTAGCTTAGGAAAAACTTTACACATATTTAACAAAGTAATACCATTAATAGCTGTGCAACCCAGGATATAAAAGCATGTTTAGAGAAATTGTTAAACTGAGCAGTCTGCTTATGTGATGGGTACTTCCATCTTGGATAACTAAACCACCTAGGAATATGGTACACTGGAGAAGGAACTGGCAATCCACTCCAGTATCTCTGCCATGAAAACCAAGTGGATTAGCATGACCATGGACATAAAGCTGTGTTACGGTCCATGAGGTCACAGAATGTCGGACATGACTGAAAGACACAACAACAATAACTATGGTATATCTCCCTATGTATCTTAATATGTCACTTCATACTAATAGTAAAGCAGTTCTACATAAGACAGAAACATTATCAAATTATAGGATACGTTGTGTTGGGATCCATCAGTTACCAGATGTGACTACCACACCATCCATTGGCGTTATCTTCCATTGACAATATCACCTGCATCAATAGTTGATGATTCTCAGCTTTGGCAGTTGGTCATTTGGTTGTTGAGTTAACACAAAAAAAATGACATTTGATAAGAGGCACTGCCAGACAATGAGAGTACTTGAAGGACTTGATTTCTGGTTGGTTTTAGTGATTTGATATGAAGCAATATAGAATAAATGGGCTGATATGAATAAACCGACTGACACACGGCATTTCACCAGCAGAAATAGACCCTACCATCTGCCATGTGTTCAGTATTTGAAACTCAGGATCTTGACTTATCTTTAAGCTACTTTGTTTACTAAACTATTCAGTCACTGGATAGTTCTGAGCCCATATTAAAGTTATCTTTCTTCATTTTTGAGTCTATATATTTCCCCTCCCCTGGAGCAGTCCCAGTCAGTCACCTAAACTGGTCCTGTTGTCACATTGGTTTCCTTACAAAGGCTTAAAACATTACGGCAGTGCATTTATAAGTAAAGCTCATATGTCTATTTGTTGGACATAGACTGTTTAAAATAGTATGCAGATTAAATGAATATATATATATATATTCCTACTTTTTTAATGTGTCAGTTTTCCCCCAAGCAGGGCTGCTTAACTCCTCCTACCTGTGCCTATCGGGGAGGAGGATGAGGTCAGCTCTGCCTGGAAGCTGGCCATAAAAAAAGTCTGACCAGTCAGACTCTGGTTCAGACTGA
>CM050167.1:50594404-50634404 GCA_027410445.1 Discoglossus pictus
AAAAAAGGAAGCACTTTAATCTGTATCTAAATAAACGCACAAGACCCTTTTTTTGACCACTACAGTAGCCATTTCATTTCCTGTATTTTACATTATAGTTCCTTTTTTCATTGTAAAGTGCTTTGATCCACGGTGAAAACCAAGACTTAAATAAATGTAATATTATTATTATCAGTGGTATTATTACTGTATTTTATTTTTATAACATTGTGGTCTTAGGATAGCAGCGAGAGACAGAGACAGAGCGGTCTGTCCAACATAGAGCACCCCAGGCAGGAATTAAACTAACAATTTTATGTTTTTTGAAAATTGAATCTATAGGCACCGACGTTTCTTCTTTCTAATCAGAAAACAAGATAAGTACAAGGCTAGATTCAGCATTCTTTGCTTTTTATTCCTGTGTACCAGTTCCAAGAAACAAAGCAATATGTGTTTAGATTGTGCTGTAGAACAGTGTTTGCAAAATATGATGTAATTCAGCTTTTTTTGTAAAACAAAAAATGTTAAGGGGACACAGTAATACCCTAACATGAGGAGCTGGGTATTTTAGTCATCCATTGATCAGTGATAGTAATTTTTTATTTGCATCGTTCAGTCGTTTCTGACTATCCGTGACCAAATGCACCATAACACACCAGGACATATATATGTCCACGGTAATGCTGATCCACTTGGTATTCATGGTAGAGATACTGTAGTTGGTGGCCAGTTCCTTCTTCAGGGGGCCACAGTATTCCTAATTGATCTCCCATTCAAGTACTGGCCAGGCCCAACCCTGCTCACCTTCAGGTTAGTGTGACCTCTTGGTTCCCTGACTTGGAATCAAACCCAGGTCGTAGTGGTGAAAGCACCAAATCCTAACCACTGGGCCACCAGGGAAACCCAAGTGATAGTGATATTCAATATTAAATTCACTTTCAAAGATTAGAGTATCAGCCAAAAGTTGAGTCTTTTTTTCCAACCTGATTAGGTCATCAAAGGCACCTTAAGAACATCTAATCTGATTAGATAAGAGGCCAAACAATGAAGCTTGTTGCCAAGGGAAACCACTTAAATACAGCAAGTCAGCAAGCCAGCGGAAATCATTGTGTTGGTATAACTTTTTGTCTGAAAATTTTACAGCTGCCTGCTAGACAAAGCCACCAGTCCCCACTGATTACACAGCAATCTTAACTTTTAAAATACGAGTAATATTGAATGTTGCTTTTTTAATAATTTAATTTTATGAATAATCAATGCTTTATTAAAATATCTAGCTCATGTTTTTAGGGCATTACAGTATCTTTTAATGTTCTTTTTACATTGGATATTTTCTAAGCAAAGTAATAAATAGATAAGAAATATATTTTAGAAAGCAAAATAAATACATAAATTCATTCTATACATTTTTAACTTTTATTGTGCAATTATTCTTTATAGTGTGATTCCACTTGCCACTTGAGCCACAGGGAATTATTTAGGAGATACAGAAATTGCAATTTAGAAAGATTTGCATATTATTAGGACGGTTAGTAATTTAGACACTAGTAATTATAGCAATCTAGTGATTTTATGTTGCAATATAGGCATTTGTACAGAAAGTCCTCCATTGTGCTACACTCTCACTACTACACTACACTCACTAGAGGTACTTGGCTTCTCCATCACCATTACCGCCAATGCACTGAATACTATTGTAGTGATCCTGATTGGCTAGTCCAAAGTAAAATTGATCTGACATATTGAGGGAGTGGGACAGTGGACATGCTGCATCATTAAGATTACTAAAATGTGGAACATTTTTGGACTGAAGTGTCCATTTAAATGACCAAAGAGATAGTTATAAAACATGCAGATCTGTATTAAGGTATTATTACAATGCAGTTTTGAAAATAATATATGAATATTATAGAATTTTATTCCTAATTTTAGATAAAAAGTTGCTCTCTTGGACTAAGACTGTCTCCTGCTGATTTATACATAGGAGGAGCGTTGTATCATATGAGACATATGCTATAGGGAAGAACAGGGAGGAGGTCTTCATCTCATAAAGCTATTTTTGTGCTTTAATTTCTGGCGACTAAACATACAAAAACACCAAAAATTTAATATTCTGGTTAGACTAATTACTCCCTGTGGTTTGAGCATGCTCAATTTGTTCAGTTGCATATGGCTTTACTCTGCACACAATACAGCTAGAATCAATGAATAATTGATAATAATTGGCATAATAAGTCCAAAAAGAGATAACAGTCCATGTTTAGAGGTTGGATTAGAAAGACTGATTGACATGCAAACTTCAATGTAAGTTTATATGCATTTTTTAAATAACGTTAAATTGCTAAAATACTTTTTATTACCTATATTTTTTAATTACAACACAGTAGGAACCTCTGCTTTAAAGCACACCCTAGCGTACCCAACTGGACATGGTTTTGAATAAAAGGACCTACTGTTTAAGCCATGTCAAGTTATACCAAAAAAAAAAGGGGGGGGGGTGGCTCTAGGTGTAGACTTATTTATAATGAACCATTAATAGGGTGCCACTGAGGGTCAGAAAGACAATTGGGAATAATAGATGGGCACTATAAGAGGGAACCTTTTCTTAAGTTCTTTTGACATGTCAAGTTATAACCTAACCTAAGACATACCCTAGTCTTAGATCAGTCCTGCCTTAGGGGAAGCTTACGTTTTAATAGAAATGTAGAAAGTTTCAGTGTGAAAGGGAATATCAACAGAGGGTCCACCAACTATATTTGGCTGACCCTATAAAGTTATTAATATGTTCACACTAAGGAAAGATGGAAATAGAAGCAATTCAAGACATAAGAGAGCCTATGCATAAAGAGTGTTGCATGTGAGTCTGCCAGAAGTCAATATCAGTTTCATATTATAAAAGGTATATAAAAATGTAAGAGCACAAAATGAAATTGTAATGAAAACAATATGGTGAAAATGAAAGCAGAAGGAATGACAGCACTACCGATATATCCCACAGTGAGCTGTCCCGTGCCGGACGGTGCTGAATTTCCCAAGTTATAAAGTATACGTCTGACTTGCATTATCATCATTAATATTTATAGTGGGAGTGCCAAATACTGTATTATTTAAAACTAAAAGCACTTAATTATTTAATTATAATTATTAAATAGTAGCATTTTTAAAACATACAATGAAGTTTGATTTTTACCAGCCTTTCTAATTAATCCCTAGGGTTTGCACATGCTCATTTTTATCGTTAGATGGCTTTAGACAAGAATGCAGAAATAGCCCTAGGGAGTAATTAGCATTTTTGTGTAATGATTACACTGATGTAGTCCAGTCTTGGGTGGATTACTAAGGTTGACTGACAGGTAAGAATTACAAACTCTAGTGTAAGTGTGTTGTTTAGTCGTTCAGTTGTGTACGACTTTCTGTGACACTATAGACACAGCGCGCCAGGAACATCTTGTGTCTGGTATGCTTATCCATAAGGTTATCTTGGCAAAGATACTGGAGTGGGTTACCAGTTCCTTCTTCAGTGGATCACGATTTATCTGACCACTCTGCTATGACCTGCCCATCTTGGGTGACCATACATGGTATAACTCACAGCTTCATTGAAGTACACAAGCCCCTTCACCATGACAAAGTAGCAATCCAGAATGGGATTGTAAGTGTATGGTAGGAAAATACAATTTTTTTGTTTTCAATATTATTTATTATCACATATGTCAATAACATTGAGATGTAGCAAGATTGACACACAGGTCAAGAAATGTTCGTAAAGCAAATACAACAGTATTTTCTTGAAGATATATGAAGTACAGACAACATTGTGACTAGGAAAATGCTTTTTTTTTTTTTTTTTTTTTTAACATCGGTTGAAAAAATACTTTTAAATAACATTCCTTCAGTAAAATATGTGTAGTTTTAAATTATGCAATATTAGGAACCTCTGTTGTGTCCCTTTAACCTACACTTGAAAATAGGTAAATGTTTTTTATAATAAAAATATAAGATATCCTCTAATTTATTATGCCACTGTGGGATGTACCATTTTAATTTCTGCTGATCAACTTTCTGAGGGGTGAGGAGACTCATGTGTCACCTAAAACTGCTAGTGCCTTCATCGGGACTAGTGGAAAAGCTCATTAGTTTACAAGGGCACATTTTTCCGTGAAAGGAGCAGCTGAATCAAATGAGAAACTCTACCGTAATCAAAATTATCCGGGCACTAGCACCATGTTACTGTCGGCCAACCCTATCACATTGGATTTTGTATAGCGGTATTTACTATATGTAAAACAATTGAGCAACTGTTCTCTTCTAAAAAAAGTTAAATTAAGTTCAATAAAATATGAGGCTAATGAAACAGGCACAGGTTAGACAACACGATTCTGTAATTAAATCATCCGGCTCTTCTGTAATATTCTTCATCCATCATCATTATCAACAATAGCCCCACTATCCAAGGTCCATCTAGGTAATGACACAACAATGAAGTGTTTGAACATGATCACAGTAGCCCTTGACTATTCATTAAACTGGTCAGTGCCAGCCACTTTACTTGCCTGCCAAACTGACACATGCATTAAACAATACCAATTAACACTCTACTTGGTCGCTGATTAAAGACCTCTCATCTGGCACTTTGTTTTGGAAAATAGCTTCTGGTCGCAGTTTAGACATGACTGGCCATTGTACTTTCATTTGTTATTGCGAGTCCTCTATTAGTTCAGCGTTGGCAATTTCCTCTGGCTAAATATAACATATCTATACAAACCACCACCTGGGAATCAGCATTTTCAAAATATTCAGATTTGCAAGCAAATGATTCCCACGTCTATAGCACTGGACCTTGCAGCTGGCTGGCGCCCAGCTTCCGAACCATATGTCTTTACTTATTTACATATCCCATCGTAGCTGTAATGTGGGGGAACAAGATGCTGCTATGTGTGTGATGTTTATGTATGAGTGTCTATTTATAACGCTAAAGATATCCGTCTAAAATTCATATATATTACATAGATATAAAATCAAATATATATAATAAGTAAGAAAAGTGCTTTGGTCAGTAATACGTACATAGAGAAGTAGGTAGTTTGAATCTTGGGAGCGGGGCTTGGAAGTGTGGCTTGATTACTAGGTAAAGAGTTTGGGTTTTTTGGATGGATAGTGCATAGGTGGATGGATAGGTGGATAGATGGATAGATAGATGGGTAGATAGATTGATTGATAGATAGATAGATAGATAGATAGATAGATAGATAGATAGATAGATAGATAGACCGACCAATGAATGGATGGATAGATGGATGGATAGAAAATCTCAGGAGGTTGTGAGCCTCCACACCCACAGCTGCTTACATAGCAACCTGGTACTCAATAGAAACACTGCATTCAAGTATATATATATTTTTAACCCTATACTAAACTTCAAATAATCAGCAGCACAGCGCAGAGATATACGCAGCAATGTCTGGACTGCCTCTTGCTTCCCTGTGTAGGGGAAAAAAAGACTACATATACCATGATGCTTTGCTGCACAAACTGACTTCCCAGACATTGAAACAATGTTATTGCTACCTGTGATTGGCCAAAACAAATTATGCATTTTATGCTTATTTAGC
The DNA here is from genome assembly GCA_027410445.1 of Discoglossus pictus. NCBI lineage: Eukaryota > Metazoa > Chordata > Amphibia > Anura > Alytidae > Discoglossus > Discoglossus pictus. The sequence goes on from CM050167.1 coordinate 50,599,996, forward strand.
TAAGGTTTTTAAGGGGCACTTATTCTCAAAATAAAGTCCCAGAAAACTGAAAAAAAAATTGCTAGTGCCAGGGTAAGTTTATTAATGTTTATTTTGGGATTTTTATCATGCATAAAAAATGTTTGCATACCGCACTAATTCAGAATCAGAAGCACTCATAATCCAGTAAACTTAAATACACCTTTGAACTAAAATTGATTGTACGCTCTATTGGAAAATTACATTGCCAGCCTAACAAAATAATAACTTATTAAATAAATAATGATAAATAGATATTCTATGATCTGCACTGGATTATAAGTAATATAAGATATCTTATTGTCCCACTTGTTTGAAAAATAAATTATATTAAATTAAGGAAATTAACACCAAAGCAACACAGAAATAGACTATTATATAATACTTGGAGCAAACACTATCTAGTGTCCCAGCAATGCCCTTATCCATGTTTGCATAGTTAGCTTTACATTGAAAATAAGACACAAACATATGGATGTAAAAATACTCCCAATGCTCTCTGTTACTCTGAGGGTGAGAAAATAATCTCTACCATGTAATTTTGTATACGCCATAGTCTTGATAATTTCAATATATTTTTTTATGTTTAAAAAATTTACTTTTAAAATTTATGGTAGAAAATATGGAACCACTTGTGCTTTTAAAGCAATATGCTTATTTTTCTCATTTTTTCCCCCTACATTTATAATATATTTGTATAAAGCTTAGACAAGATTTAGGGTAACAGACACAGATCAACACTAATATAACAGGATCTGAGTGTGTATTCTTTGCTCTTGATTATTACTGAGAGATGCTTCTCCTGATTTGCACAGCAACCCCATGGGGAGCGTCTTGGACCTATTTGCAGGGCTGCTGGCAGTTTGCAGTATAGTATGATGTTTTGATGAACTTGCCTTGATAATGTTTGCATATCTAAACATCATTAAAAAGCTCTCTTTTCACATACTCCAACCTTCCAAACAGTCCCTGAAAAGATCTGCACCCACAGCTCATGCATACAGTGTTTCTACTGATATTAAATGTACTAGCCACTTACAAACTGTTTCTCAACAGCATTTTTTTAAAATAATGCTGAGAGGCAATCTGTAAGTGGCTAGTACATCCAATATCAGTAGAAACACTGTATGCATGAGCTGTGGTGGCAGACCTTTGCAGGGACTGTTTAGAAAGATGGAGTAAGTGAAAATAGAGCTTTTAAGTACTTGTTAATAAAAAAATGTTTAGGTGTGCAAACAAACATTAGGTTGTTTATTTTTCTTATTAAAAACAGGGGAACTTCCATATCCATTTAATGGTAATGGCCATTTTGGCTTTGTGAAATTATTAGAAAACTGGGAGGACCAATGGAAGCAGATATGATCTGCATTAATTTATGTTACAAAGGTCCTTTCCCAATAACCAATGGCAGAATAAGCACCCCCCCCCCCCCTATAGGATAACCCTCCCACTCAACAACAGACATATTCCTGTTAGGGTCTATAGCAAGCTTTGGGCCATCAATACCAATTCCAGATAGGAGGATCCCTTGAGTATCTTAGGCCTACTTCTAGGTCTATTGATAGATTCTCTTCATTTTAATTTGAGGCGATAATTTATTTTGTGTAAATAACGTTTTTCCAGTTAATGATACTTATATCTATGTTCCTGTATCGCATACGTGTTACATGGCTTCATAGTAATTGCGGTCTATAAAATACTTTTAGTCCATCAAGTTGAACCTTTTTAGATCTCCTCTGACCTTTGTAGTATGTGGTTTAATTGCTAATTAATTGTTAATTGATCCAGAGAAAGGCAAACAGAAAAAAAACCCAGTAAAACTGTGCCACTTTTATCAAAGGGGGTAAAATAAAATTCCTTCCTGACCCCAGATACTGGCAACCACATTTTACTCCAAATCCCAGTCATGATACCAAAACACAGAGGCCTCTGATTATTTCCTTATTATCAGATTTTATTTGATGCATGCATGGGTCTGCAACAGAAAAACATCCAAAAATGTCTGCTGCTGACTGACTGAACACAAAGATAAACAAAACATAGCTTTTTATAGAATAACATAAAAAGAATGGTACATTCCATATCACCCTTCCAGAAAAAATTACAAAGTCCAACAACAGCCAATAAACAAATATTTATATTATGAAATCCAATAAGTAGTTAGACATGTACAGATCACACGCTGAAAGTATGGACTGCGTATATCGTTCCATTATTGCCAAGTTGTGCGCATGAGCCAAAATTGTTGATCATAATACGTCCTTGGCTTTCTTTACAGTTATAGAATAAAAACAAGTAATTAAAATAAAAGGCATAATTAACTGTTGACAATGGATAATTACTGCTTCAAAGCTTACACAAATGCTAAAAAAGTGATGAATGCTATATATATATATATATATATATATATATATATATATATATATATATATATATATACTAAAACATTTAAGGATATTTGTATTTCTCTACAACACGCCCCCTATGACAATGAAAATTCTCCTCAAAGGAAAAATACAAATATGACAGGGCAGAAACGTAATATATATGTCACATATTCAACTAAATAAAATAAAATGATAAACATAATAGGAAGTAAAGGCATGGTCTTCAGACTGGCTCCTATAGAGACTCAAGGTCTCTAAAAAATCCAGTACAGATGAGTTTCCTACAACATGGAGATATTATTACATTATATCTTACGGAGTCCTTTGCACCTTTTACTTTAATACCTTCCTTTCAAGAGCATTGTAAAAGAAAATCACAATTATATATAGGAACAATAAAAAACAATACATATGAAAAACGCAATTATAATAGTCCGATATGATCCGTGGAATAATGAAAAAGTCTCTCAATAATGGAATCTGATAATAAGAAAATAATCAGAGGCCTCTGTTTTTTGGTCTCATGACTGGGTTTCGGAGTAAAATGTGGTTTGTGGTGATTATTTTGCTAAAACACTTCCCTGGATCAATACTTCCTCTCTAGTTATCCAGGAACACCCTTTTTATTCAAAAATATATCCAGTCCCTTTTTAAAGTTATCTATTGAATCTGCTGTCACCACCTCCTTCGGTAGAGAATTCCACCCTTACTGCGAAGAACCCTTTTCTTTCTTTAAGGTGGAATCTTTTTACTTCTAACCTCAAAGGATATCCTCTTGTCAGCTGAAAACCTCTTGGCACAAAAAGTTCACTTGACAAATCTTTATACTTACCCTGGATGTATTTATATAAGGTAATCATAACCCCCTTTTCAACACCTTTTTTCTAGAGAAAATATTTTTTTATTTGGTTAGTCTTTCTTTTGTTATTTTGTTAAGTGTTTATCAAACTACCAGCCACATTAAATCCCCTCTACGTGTAAATACGTAGTTCGTTACGTAGCTCACAAGACTTAAGGCTATTAAATTAGCCTCTTAAACCACCCCGCCGACGACTTGCGGAGTAGCAGCGAGAAAACCCTACGGGCCATGAGAATTCAACGTGCAAGCCCGCAAATCCTTTGATCTGTCAAGCCCGTAACCGCGATGTTTCAATTGCGCTATTAAAGTGCATCAAACTCACTGGCGTACAACCCCGTATCTTGCCAATGGAGCCAAGAATCCAATGAGTGCTAGAGAAGACCTGCAAGCTAATAAAGTCGAAACCGTAGCAGTTTAAATGCACATATACACACACTACTGTACTTTTATTAACAGGGAAAGTGATGTTAGGTATTAGAATAAATAGCACAACATTCTCAAGCCCGCAAATCGGCCAAATAAAATACTTTATTTCATGTTTAATTTCCGTGTTATATCGATCCCGGCAATCCATGTGGTAATACATAAAATGGAACTCGCATGTAATAGAATATCATATTTGCGATTTTACCAATATTGCATTATATTTGGAATGTTGGTCCCATCGTAACCCGTAATTGAACCCCGTAAGACTTTCAAATCCCACCTCCATTCTTCAGTGACGTAATTCTGACGATCTCTGTTTCCATTGGCTTTATCTAAACCCGTAACTACGGGTTTGACTAATTGATCACGTTTACGGCCGCACATCCATTGAGCGAAAAATGGCACCATAAATCTGCAAAATTTCAAGCTTGCAGCAATTGCGGCTTTCACGTTTAATCGGGCTGTACATCGGTCCTTCAAGTCGCAGAACACACATCACTACATGAATCAGGGTGTAAAGCATGTAAGAAGGGGTCCTAATGTAAGTTGAGATGTGTGTGATTCTCAAGACGTACCCCCTTCTGCATGCACTCACAGCATTGCTCAATACAAATGAATAGCTGGGCGTTTTTGTCCTGTAATCCTCCAAGTGCACTGGGTGAACATCCTAAAGCTGTGTGCAGAATGGATTTCACGGCTCCTGATCATATAGCCGCCTCTCTCTATATACAGAGGGGTTAAGAACATGCGGCTGCAGCAAAGCCTCGTGTCCCAGTTATGAGCTGGTCAGTGTAAGTGCTTTATCCTGCCGAGCTTTAGCCCAATGCAACTTGTTTCATTTATGCACATTTTATTATATTCTTTAGATCTGCTCAGAAATATGTTATATCCATATTTATATTGTAATCTTATTTCATTCAGCTTGCTTCCTAACATCACAGATTTACCAAGTTGCACTTTCTATTTCATTTATATATTTCCCTCCTACACTCTATAACCATGGCGGAGAACTTGCAGCCCAATGTGGCCCTTTGTGTGACTTAATTTTCAATCGCTCTCATACTGAAGAGGCAACACTGGATGTGAACAGAATATATATATATATATATATATATATATATATATATATATATTGTTGTTTACTTGTTCAGTCGTGTCCAACTCTCCGTAACCCTATGGACCACATCACTCCAGGCACATGTTATATCTCTGGTTGTGCATATCCATAAGGTTTTCTTGGCAAAGATACTGGAGTGCGTTGCCAGTTCCTTCTCTAGTGGTCCACAATTTGTCTGACTGATCTACCTTGACCTGCCTATCTTGGGTAACCCTGATAGTATAGCTCACAGCTTCACCACAACAAGCTAGCGATCCAGAAGGGGAAAATTACACTAAACTTCCATAGTATGCTATGAAATAAAACCTGCATTCCAACAAAGCTTTCGCTTTAAAGGTCCACACCCATAACACATGACAGATAAAAAACTGCTATAGGACACTAATGTTTCTTTTTTAAATAAAAACTTATATAAAATCAGAATTTCTAACTTTTTATTTTGAATTAAAAAGTTAAAACGTACTATTTGGAAGCTGTGAGCTATACCATGTAGGGGAAACCAAGTTGGGCAGGTCATAGCAGCGATGTCAGACAAATCGCCGTCCACTGGAGAAGGAACTGACAACCCACTCCTTTATCTTTGCAAAGAAAACCATATGGATAAGCACAACCGGACACAAGATGTGCCTGGTGTGCTCTGTCCATATGGTCACCGATAGTCAAACACGACTGAAGGACTGAACAACGACAACAATAACAACAGTGTCATATTAGTAACAGATGTTTTTTCTTTATCCAGATTAACTTCTGGATCTGTTGTTGTCCCCGTCTCGCTCCTCTTTCCTCTCTCTCTCTCTCCTTCTCAGCCCTCCTCCCTCTCTCTGTCCTCCTCCCTCTCTCCGGTAGGTGGCAGCAGCAGTAACAGTCAGTGTGACATGCTGTGGCTCCTGTCCAGCTCACTCAGGCACTCCAGACATTAGTGGAGTTTTGTTTTTCATTTTCTTTCTCAAAAGAATAAAAAGTGAGGGAACGGGGAAGAAGGAGTGAGCCAATGGGAGAGCTGGGTTAGTGGTGTAAATTCATTGAGGACATGTCTAAGACACAGCAAGTTATATTAATAATAATAATAATAATAATAATAATAATAATTAAACCTTCTTCTGATTATAATAATAATAATTAATAATAATAATAATAATAATAATATAGCACACATTGTAATGATAGTGGTAGAATAGTACAGATACTATTATTATTATTATTACTAGAAAATTGCCCGTCAAAAACGATGGTATCATTTTTAATTTTTCTCTCCCTCCCTCCCCTTCCCTCCCTTGTGTCTCTCCCCTTCCCTGTGGCTTACCCCCCTTCCCTCCCCTGGTTCTCCCTTCACTCCCCTGTGTCTTTCCCTCCCTTCCCTCCGCTGTGTCTCTCTCGCCTTCCCTCCTTTGTGTCTCTTTCCCCCCCTTTTCCCCTGTGTCTCTCCCTCCCTTCTCTCCCCCTGTGTCTTTTTCTCCTTCTCCCCTCCCCTGTTTCTCTTTCTTTCTCTCCCCTGTGTCTCATTCTCCCTCTCCCCTCCCCCTCTTCCCCTCCCTCCCCTGTGTCTCATCTCCACCCATGTGTTTCTTCCCCCTCTCCTCTCCCCTGCGTCTCTTCCCCCCCTCCCCTCTTTCCCCCTCCCCTCCCGTGTCTCTTCCCCTCTCTCCCCTGTGTCTCTTCCCCACCTCATGCCTCCCGTGTCTCTCCCCCCTCTCCCCTCCCTTGTGTCTCTTCCACCCTCCCCTGTGTCTTCCCCCCCTCTTCCCAGTGTCTTCCTCCCCCTCTCCCCTCCCCTGTGTCTTCCTCCCCCTCTCCCCTGTGTCTTCCTACCCCTCTCCCCAGTGTCTTCTGCCCCCTCTCCCCTCCCCTGTATCTTCCTCCCCCTCCCCCTCTCCCCTGCGTCTTCCTCCCCCTCTCCCCTGTGTCTTCCTCCCCCATGCGCACAGCTCTGTACGGACTTAGGAAGTGGTAAGTGTGTACGCTCCCATGCGTGTATATGTGTACGATTCCATGTGTGTATATGTGTACGCTCCCATGCGTGTATATGTGTACGCGTGTATATGCAGTGATATTTCTCTCTGTAAGTGTTCTTGACATTTCCTGACATTATATATATAGATATTGGCGGCACACAAATCTGTATGTTGTTACAGGATAAGGAGCAGTGATTGCTGTATTAGGAGGATAAATACAGGGGTTTTCAAAACTTTTAATTACTCAGGAAGGTGTATCCATGTAAATGAATGAGCCTTGCATTACTCCTGTTGACAGCACTCACAGTTGTAGATGCCACATTCTCATTGTACACATAAAATCTTCCTGCATTTCTCCCACTACAGAAAACAATATTGTAGATTCCACAGCCACATAATTGCATATAAAAGAGTGAAGTACTAGAGGCTGTATTATTATTTTTTAACATTCTACAAACGTTGCCTGTTTCCAAGTGTAGTTCTTCACAACAGAATATTTCAAATATATGACCACAGTGGTCCACTTATGAGAGTTACTCCTGATTAATAAAAATATTGCAATTTGCTAAGATATATTTACACCAATAGATTGCAAGCTGTTTTATTGTAATACAAGAACTAAAACACAATGGCCCCCATTCAACTGCAAGCCCGTAATTACCTTCATACAGGCCGTATGTCTGCGAGATAGAAATTTGTTACAATTCTGTCTTTATCCAATTGAGTTAATCCCACAATTACAGGGCTAAAGCCTAAAACCGTACATAGCATTTCAGGGCATGATCATGATCAATTAAGCAAGCCCGCAAGTTACAATTTAGACAGAGCCAATAGTAAATAGGTGGAATTTAGACTACAAATAATTATTGTTTAGAAGTCCGATCTGCAATCGGACTCGCAATCCAAAATGTAGAAATCCATATAAATTAATAAATCACCTGTTCTAGTCCATGTGGGTGCCCTGATATGCATTAACTTCTTGATTCTCGGGATCAATATAACATGGAAATAAAATGTAAAAAAATATTATTTTATTGCAGATTTGCAAGCTTGAGACTGCTGTGCAATTAATTCTAATGTCTTTCATTGCTTTCCCAGTATTTTTATGTACAGTAGTGTGTGTTTATTTGCTTTTGCAGTGTTACGAACAGGTGTTTAACCCACTTGTGAGTCCTATCTACTCGTAGAAATTCTTGATATATTTACACGTTTAAAGGCAATTGCGGGTTTGTTGAATTTTTATAATTGAATATAGATTTTGCGTATTTAGCACTGGTAACATTTGCGGGTTTTATAAAATCAAAGGAGGAGATAGGACAGAGTTATGTTTTTGACAACCGCAGTGATTTTGAGCCTGTAGCTCGCAAATGGATTGCGGGTAGCAAAATGTAGCCAATTAAATATCAGTAACATTTACAGGCTACACTACGGGCTCATGTAATTACAATTAGGCCAATTGAATGGGGGTCAAGGAGATTTAAATTAGTCGTAAAGAAAAGCACTGGAAGTTGTAGCTGCCACATTCTTTTGTGCAGATAGAAGATTCCCCTTTGCATCGAGTCTCCATCCACCGCTGTCCCTCCCAATTCCTCCATTTGTTTTTCTTTTGAAGGCACCAGTGTAATTATGTAGTACATTTTTATTTTGGAGAATGTTTTACGTTTTATTTGCAATTATGCTGCAGGGAAAGCCACCATTTTGATTTCTGCTGATCAGCTTTCTGAAGATGAGGAGAATTTGTGGCCTAATGAAAAGCTCATTAGTTTGCAAGGCCACAGCCTTCAGGGAAAGTAGCAGACAGAATAAGCTGCGAGTGGAAAATAGAACAGTAAAATATAATTGCATATAAAAGTTATAGGATCACTGTGGCCATCTTATGCTTGAAAACAAGCAACATGTTTTTGGAATGTAAAAAAATACAACTTTTATATTAAATTATGCTACTGTGGGATGTCCATTTTTAATTTAGTGTGATGTACTTCCTGAGGTGGATGGAGACTTGATGCAGATAGGAATCTTATATTTGCACAATAAGAATATGGCAGCTACAACTTCCAGTGCTTTTTCATTATAACTAATTATAGCTCATTAGTTTACAAAGACTGCCCTGTGAAAACAGAAGCGACAAGAAATAGCCTAGTAGTAAAAAAAACAAAATTTAAAGCAGAACATCCCAAACACCCCTTCTGGATTGCTACCTTGTTGTGGTGAAGGGGCTTGTGTACTTCAATGAAGCTGTGAGCTATGCCATGTAGAGTCATCCAATATGGGCAGGTCATAGCAGAGAGGTGAGACAAATTGTGGTCCACTGGAGAAAGAACTGGCAACCCACTCCAGTGCCAAGAGAACCATATAGATAAGCACAACCAGAAGCACAGACAAATGTGATTGGCATGCACTGTCTTTATGGTCACAGAGAATCGGACACGACTGAACAACAACAACAATCCCAAACTACTAAAAAAGCATGATTTTTTTTTTTTTTCAGTATAAAATGGTATTTACTGAGCTGCTCACACTGTTAACATTACGTAGGGATAAAATGTTTTAAATATTTAGTGACAAGACAGATGCCGCGAGACGCAAGAATACATGTAACAATAAATATAACATATTACCAGCACAGCAGGGAACAATATGCAATCAGGCGGTTTAGGTTATACTGATGATTGCATTGTGAGTTTGGTCAGATAGGGAACTATTCTCTTATAATTACTTGTAATGCATGGATTCCTTAAAATGACACAAGTCCCAGTTATTGGGGAAAACGAAACGTATACCGAAAAATAAACATAATTGTAGGGGGCTGGGAGTGTAGGATGAGCATGATAGTATGATATTGTATTAATTAACGCTTAAGAGCATGCCCAATTACTATTGATTAGAATAATTATATGACTTTAACTATATATATGCTGTATAATATAACCACCATGTGCAGCACGAACAGCAGCTAGACAACATGTAGTGAGTCAATAAGATCCGGGATGGTTGGCGAAAGTATGTGGAGCCATGCAGACGGCAATACATCCGACAGAGTGCGTGGTGGGGGATCCATATGGAAAACTTGGAGATCAAGGTGGTCCCACAGGTGCTCGTTGGGGTTCAAGTCTGGGGAATTCGGAGGCCCGGGAAGTACTTGGAAGTTTTTGTTGTGCTTCTCCAACCACGCCTGGACAATTCTGGCCATGTGACATGTTGCATTGTCCTGCTGGAAAATCCCATTCGCTCCAGGCAAGACAGTCAACATGTATGGTGTACTTGATCTGCAAGGATGGATAGATAACCCAATCGGTTGAGAGTGCCTTCCAGAAGTAGGAGTGAGCCCAGACATTGCTAAGAAAACATTCTCCGAGCCACCAGCTTGTGTTCTTCCAACAACATTTGCAGAGTGTTTGTTCTCTAAGGTTTTGCGTCTGACACGCCAATGTATGTCCAGTCTTTGGAGCAGAAAACGTAACTCGTCAGAGAAGGCAACCCTTTACCAATCAGAAGAGGTCCAATTTCTGTCCTGTTGTGCAAACGCAAGCATTTTTCTGACGATGATTCCTTGTCAGCATGGGTGACAACCCCATATGCAACATATACGTCATTTTAGACACACTTCTGGTAATCCCCTGGTTTGTTTGGATGGTGTTTTGCTCAACTGTAGCCGACGTTCACCTCTGACATCTATGACATGGTGCTCTGCAGTTTCCACACCTTTTATTCACATTTGGTGCTGTTTGTCCAGTTACAGAGCACTTTAACCACAGCAGCACATGAACAGTTCACAAACTGCGCTGTTTTAGAAATAATACCTCCCTTGTCCCAATGAACGTCGCCTTTTCAGATTTGTATAAATCACACGTTTTACTCATAACAGCGATGGTTGATATGTTCACAGAGTGCCTACATCTTTACATCTTACCTTATATACCCACCAAGCCAGCTCACGACACGTGCCATATTTAATTGGCTACACGCTGCTGACTTCAAAAGTAGGCCACGGTCATAACAGTGTGACTCGACCCTGTATATATATCACATATATAGTTGTGAGCATGCGAAGGCGCTCCTTGCCAGCAACTGCGGACCTCGCCAAATTTACGTAATTACGAATGGAAAATACGAGACACGTTACAACCCATTACGACCTCGCAAAAATCGTCCGAAACTCGCGCACATGAAAACATGAAAAACACAATAAATACACACAACAAATACATAAAAAGCTTACCTACAGGAAGAGAGAGCATCCAGGACCTCAAAAACTGAAGTTACACCTCAATTTAACTCAAAATAAAAGAGTTTAGACACTCAAAAATCCCCTAAGCGAGAGAAAAAATGGCCGCCAAAAAAACGAAAACGAGGCTACAGCACTCTAAAGACGCAAAACACCACCAAACACCTACGGATTTCCTGAAAAAGACGTACGAGATTTGCAAACAATGACGCAACCCGAGCGACCCCAAAAACATTACAAACACAATAAATACAAACAACAAACACATAAAAAGCTTACCCACAGCAAGGGGGGGGGGGGCACCCAGGACCTCTGCAAGTCAAATTACACCTCGATTTAAGTCCAAATTTTGGAGTTTAGAGACCCGAAAATCACGAAAATGAGGCTAAAGGACCCTAAACACGCAAAACACCACCAAACAGCTACGGATATTCCAAAAAAGTAATTCAACATCCGAAACGAAGGACGCTAAATCAGCCACAGCTGCATACCACACATTAGCCGCCATTTTACAACAATAACTTATACAATGTACACAGCTACGCTAACGGATTTGCCTCGCGCACGCACACTATTATATACAACAGATTGCCAGCTCTTCAACACAATGCTTCCTGCATATATTACTTCAAAATAGGTAAAGTATATTACTTTATTAATGTATTATTTATTTTATTATTATACACCAAACAGCATTAGCTACCTTACAATTTCATTGCCGTCATTTTTTGACGGGCAATATTCAAGTATATATACATATATTTGTGTATATATTGCATGTGCACTGCATGTCCACATTGGATATTTCTTATCTGATGACTGCTTTAAGGTCTTTGTTGAGTGATGAAGTGGAAAGAGATGTGTGCAGTTTTGCTTAATTAAATCCCTTTTATATTATTGTCTTTTAACAGTTATATGTTGTTTTCTAAACAGAGATATAATTTAACCAAGACATATATTTTAACCCATTTGATAAAGAGGCTCCACAAAAAATTAGGATGTTGGGATTTATATATTTTTTTCTATTATTATAAATCTATTTTAAAATAACTAAAATAAAAAAAACATGGTATTTATATAAAAAGATTTCAATTATTTGTGAGTAACTCATTAATGATAAAATCAGTATTTGAATAAAATAAATCCAGTGTAGCTTTTACATTTGGACTTAGCATTGTAGCTTCTAGCAGATCTGTTCGTCTCCACCGTGTTAGGTGGCCAGAGGTTGAAAAAAGATCTACTTGAAGGTTATCTTAGGTTTCTCTATAGTATCCATTGCAGACTCCTCAAATTGGCAGGAGAAGAGCTACAGCAGGTGCAGTGCACCGGGGCCCTCCTCTGCGGGGGGGCAATGTGATCTAATTACTTTTTTTGTATATGGAGACATTGAAAAACGCAGGATTTAGCCTCCAAACACTTAGGAAATGAGGGAGCAAGCACTTCACGAAAGTGGGTCTTAGAAAAAAAAAATTATGAGACAGGAAAAATACAAAGTAAACGGCCGAACCACGCAAATCGACAAACACGAAAAATTCAAACCCCTCACCCCAAAAAAAACATCACACGCAGCACGGGGGGACAGCCAGTCTGGGAGTGAGGTTGCATGCAAATTTAACTTGAATTTGCAGAGTTTCGGCACACAAAAATCAGCTAAGCAAGAAAAAAATGGCGGCCCAAAAAATGGAAATCAGGCTACACGACCATGAACCACACAAAACACTGCCAGCCGCGTACCACTTTCAGCCGGGAACGTACGAGGTACAAAATACACTATTACAAAGGACGGGAAATGCTCGCAAACCGCATAGCACATAGACAAACAACACCATTTTACAACACTAACTTCCAACAAACAACATTACACATCTAAAGTAGCGCTTTACTTAAATAAACCAGCGGTTTGCCCTTGCGCACGCAGCCTGTTTCTAATGCACAGTTGCGACATTCATAAAACTATCTCCTTAGGGCAGCAACAGTCCAACTGGACATTATATGCTGCAGGACAATAAAAAGAGATTTTTACCTCTTCAGGCTATTATTATTATTATCATCTTTATTTATAGGCTATTGATTGTTAGATATATTAATTACAAATAGGTAAACTATATTCATTTATTATTCAATTAATTAATTAATTATTATTTAAAAAAATAAAGATACATATATGTCTTTGTGATGAGCGCAAAACGTGCTCAGAGGAGCCAAAGCACACACCAGGAGAGGCTCGCAATGAGCGCTGAAGGTTCTTAGAGTACAAAAAGCTTAACATTGTGTGGCAAACAACAAATAGGACAAAATAACAGAAAAAGTCAATGTGCATAACTATTCACCCTCCTAAAGTCAATACTTTGTAGAGCCACCTTTTGCGGCAATCACAGCTCCAAGTCGCTTTGGATAAGTCTCTATAAGCTTGCCACATCTTACCACTGGGATTTTTGCCCATTCCTTCTTGCAATACTGCTCCAGCTTCTTCAAGTTGGATGGTTTGCGCTTGTGAACAGCAATCTTTAAGTCTGACCACAGATTTTCTATTGGATTGAGGTCTGGGCTTTGACTAGGCCATTCCAACACATTTACATGTTTCCCCATAAACCACTCAAGTGTTGCTTTAGCAGTGTGTTTGGGGTCATTGTCCTGCTGGAAGGTGAACCTCCATCCTACCCTCAAATCACGCACAGAATGGTACAGGTTTTGCTCAAGAATATTCCTGTATTTAGCACCATCCATCTTTCCCTCAACTCTGACCAGTTTCCCAGTCCCGGCTGCTGATGGTGTTTTTTGGGTGATGTGATGTTTTGGGTTTGTGCCAGACATAGCGTTTTCTTTGATGGCCAAAAGGTTACATTTTAGTCTCATCAGACCAGAGCACTTTCCTCCATACATTTTGGAAAACTCCCACATGCCTTTTTGCAAATTCAAAACGTGCCATTTTGTTTTTTGCTGAAAGTAATGGCTTTCTTCTGGCCACTCTGCCATAAAGCCCAACTCTATGGAGCTTACGGCTTATTGTCGTCCTATGTACAGATACTCCAGTCTCTGCTGTGGAACTCTGTAGCTCCTCAGGGTTACCTTAGGTCTCTGTGCTGCCTCTCTGATTAATGCCCTCCTTGCCCGGTCCGTGAGTTTTGGTGGGCGGCTGTCTATTGGCAGGTTTGCTGTTGTGCCATGTTCTTTCCATTTGGTTATGATAGATTTGATGGTGCTCCTGGGGATCATCAAAGATTTGGATATTTTTTTATAACCTAACCCTGACTTGTACTTCTCAACAACATTGTCCCTTACTTGTTTGGAGAGTTCCTTGGTCTTCATGGCAGTGTTTGGTTAGTGGTGCCTCTTGCTTAGGTGTTGCAGCCTCTGGAGCCTTTCAAAAAGGTGTGCATATGTAATGACAGATCATGTGACACTTAGATTGCACACAGGTGGACATCATTTCACTAATTACGTGACTTCTGAAGGTACTTGGTTGCACCAGAGCTTTTTATGGGCTTCATAACAAAGGGCGTGAATATATACACACATTCCAATTTTCTGTTTTCTATTTCTAAAAAACAGTTTTATGTATATATTTTCTCATTTCACTTCACCAACTTAGACTATTGTGTTCTGATCCATCACATACAATTCAGATTAACAAAACATTGAACTTAAGGCTGTAATGTAACAAAATAGGTAAAAAGTCAAGGAGGGTGAATACTTTTGCAAGGCACTGTATAATATGACAGCAGAGAAAGACTCCTATCACTACTGCAAATCTAATCTACTGAAGTCCTATGAAATCTTTAACTTCAAATGTAAGCTTTAAGGTTAATATATAAAAAAAAATCTTCAAAATACAGATTTTTTAACTAGTTATTAAATAAACAGATGCCTCTCTGTTGTATGAACAACTTTGGCCTATGAACCCTATTTAATCTTGCTTAACCCCATCCTTATGCTGGTTAATAAACATGCCCAATGTGAATAACTGCAGTAGGAGCAATGACAATAAATAAAATAAACATGTCTGCTTCTCTGGCCACTGTGAAATGCAATGTCAATCAGAGAAAAAAAAAAATGACAGCAACAATGGAGGAGGAATAGTGACAGCTTGAATGTAATGACAAGACAGGAGACACTGCTATAGCACAGAAGAGACAGCAGCACAAGGAGGGTACGGGGAAAAAGCACTGGTTACAGAGGCAATGATCCATAAGAAAAGATATTATTATGTCGCTGACACCTGGGTAGAAGGAGTCCACTTAGCTGTCAGCCATCTTGTCCTCCTTCATAAGTAATATATGCATAGAAAGGACGGTGTAAATGAAATTGTTAAAGTAGCGTTTTATCTCAATGAATCCAAAATTGAACTGCATATGTCCAGGCACTTCAGTGGCAGAGAGGCTGCAACTGATTTAATCACTTCTAGCCCAGAAAGGCAGCTTTTTTTTTTCCACTTGGATAATGAGGATTGGAAACACTCACTTTTACATCTGGGAATAGAAATGGCTGTTGTTAATATAATTATAGCAAGCCAATGTAAAGGGCAGTGTTACTAAGACATTAATCCTTTGTGGATTCATTAGTCAATCAGTTTTTATGCTGTGTTTCATGTTTCTTACATTGTGCAAAACAAGTGTCACTGTACACCATTTTTCCTATATGGTCTTTTGAATAACTGTTGTTTTTGTTTAGTCGTTCAGTTGGGGACAACTCTCTATGACCCTATGGGCTGAGGCACGTTAGGCACATCTATCAGCCAATGAACCCTTGAGCTCCCTCATGTTCATTGCTTCAATGAACTCATCTATTATTATTATTATTATTATTATTATTAACTTTTATTTGTAACGCGCCAACATATTCCGTAGCGCAATACAGGGGATAAAAACAAGGAATAATACAGCATTAACAACCTTCCAAGAATGAAGGACCGTGTTTAGAGCTGAGAATCTTCTTTATGTGCCTTCAATCTTTCCCAACATCAGAGTCTTCTCTAGAGAATCCTTCTCATGATCCAGACAAAATATTTGAGCTTCAGCCTCATGATCAAACCTTCCAGTGAACAGTTTGGCTTGATTTCCTGCATTGATTGATTGGATCTTCTTGAATTCCAAAGAACTCTTAGCAGTTTTATCACACTACGGGCCTCATTCAAATCGGGGCCGTAAATCGTCCACAAGTCTGCGATTCCTTGCAGTTGGGCGGTGCCACAAGGAGGTTCCCTTAACGGCTGATAGCAAACCATGCTATTGGCAGTTAGCATTTGCCGCAAGCCCGTAACTTATGTTTCAAGCCAGCAAACTCGGATAACTGTAAATGCAAATATAAATTCAAGACAGCACTGTAAAGCACTGTAAATGATGAAGAACACAATGGGTGACATGAGGATTCAAGACATTCTCAAGCTTGCACATTGCCAAAATCAAATATTTCATTTCAGGTTTATTTTCCGTCCAAAGTCCCACAGGCGTGAATAACCTCCAAGCCAGTAAATGGTGGTTCAAACCCATACGGGCTTGGAGGTTGAAGGCCGCAAACTCAAAGCATTGTAAATGCAAATATATATTCAATCCAGTACTGTAAAGCACTGTAAATGATGGGGAACACAATGGGGGACATTAGGATTAATAGCAAAACATTCTCAAGCTTGCAAATCGCCAAAATCTAATATTTTATTTCATGTTTAATTATTTCATGTTTAATTTCATGGGTTTGAATGACCTCCAAGCCTGTGGGACTTACATGATGATAGAACATGAACATTGAACATGAAATACATAATTTTTTTTTGCCGATTTGAGAGTATGGGAATATTGTGCTATTAATTCTGAGACCTAAAATCACTTTAACTTTTAATAAAAGTACAGGATGAATTTTTTATTTGCTTAATTGGTGCTACGATTTGAAAGTAAGACAGTTGCGGGACCTCCGGGCTTGACGGAAGGATGATCATAGCAATTGAATAGCGAATTGGGATTTCTTGCAACCGCAACTCTTGCGGCCGCGCAAGTTCAAAGGCTTTGATGGTAGTAAGCTGAGATTGAGCAAAGCGCAAGGGATCGCAGCTCGAGGGTCGTAACCTGATCGGAGGCCGCAAATTGAATAGCTAAGTAACTTGCGGCCTCCCCTTGCGGCTACTTATGACAAAAACGTAGGATTTGAATGAGGCCCTAGCACTACCAATCAATCAAAAGCAAAAAAAATTTTACATGTTTTATGTAAGTTTTCTTGCTAAATCAGTGTTTTTAATATTACAGCGAATATGATGATTTTGCATACTGATGTTTAGTACTGAAATTATCGCATTGCTGGTCTCTTCTGTGTATAAATATATTAAATACATTTTTAATGAAAAAGAAAATGTATACATTATTATAATGTAATAAATGTATTTGTGTTGAATCTGACAAACAAAATAATTAGATCAGGAAAAGTGCATAAAGTTAGTTGTAATTACTAAAAAATACATTTGATTCCTCCATTGGTCTTAAAGGAATCCATTAAGGTTCCATGTAGTCTAGAGATAGGGTTTTATAAATTGCTTTGCTTGAATGCTTTGGTGTATGTGCAGAGAAAGAGGGTAGGTGTCAAATACTTCAAAAAATTATCTATGATATAACAAATTCCTTCCTCTTGTCCTAATTCATCCCACCACCATCTTCTCCATGTAAAATGCACACTCCTTGGGCTTCATAAAGCCATCTGCCAAAAATTTGATTTTCTCCAAAAATGCTTTTGTTACATACCTAACAAACATTTGAAGCTTTTGCTGAACTACATAGGTTATTTAAAGATAAATCTATAACAATAAAACTTTACAGAATCTGACAAACAACATAATTATATCAGGAATAGGACAAAAAGCTAGTTTTAATAAGCCAAAAATAAAAAAATCATTTGAATATTCCATTGGTCTTAGAGGCGTCAATGAAGGTCCCATGTAGGGGATAGCTAGGGTTTGTAGCGTACTTTGCTGATACTACTTTTGTGCATGTCCAGAGCAAGGGGAAGGTATCAAATGTTAAAAAACATTATATAACAAATCTCCCCTTGTCCTACTCCATCCCACCACCGTCTTCTTCATGTAACAATAGCGATGCACACTCTGGGCTCCATAAAGCCATCTGCAAAAAATGTGATTATCTCCAAAAATGCTTTTGTTACATACCTAACAAACATTTAAAGCTTTTCCTGAACTAAAAAGGTTATTTAAATATACATCTATAACAATACAAATAAATTGATCTTATCACAATATGTGGAGGAAACAAGCAACCCGTGGAGGAGATTTCGAGGGAAGGGGGCATAACTTGGCTGGAGAGGGATCAAGGAGGAGGAAGTTAGGGAGGAGCTGGGAGAGGCTATATGGGGACCATAGCCTCCTCCCTCACTTCCTTTCAGTGGCTGCTCACCTTCAGAGAACATCTGAAAATAATAAAACGGTCCCTGTTTTTCTTTCAATGATGTTCATCTAAGAAATTGCTAGTCACAGCTTGCGCAGGCTTTTTGCTGCCGGGTGCCAAGTTAGAGTGGACTTGGGTGTGCCCAAGTGCCTCCCCTTGTTGGGCTGGTCTTAGCAAAGTGATGCCTCTCTCCGGTCAGTCTCAAAGGTGGAGGCATCCCGGCAGCAAAGGTGCTGGCGCCTGAACCCTGTAAGTTCACCATGTGACCTATGGTTGGTGTGTCATGTTGACAAAAGTTAATAACGTTGCTGTGGCCTAATTTCTCAAAGGAATGTTTTATGGTCATTTATTGGTGGGAGTGGTGGTGGTAAATTGGTCAGTATTTAGTGACGGAGCCAGTGACCTTACGACAATGCCAGGTCAAGTCCAGATGTCTTCATGCACTCTGACAACCCTTTCCATTGATAAAGTTCAGGATACAAAAAAATCAAGTGGGCTATTTAAGTCTTGCTATCGTTTTGGAGTTCATCTGACAGATGACTTAACATCACTTGTAGGTATTCATTTGCTAAAATAAATGTTACTGTTATATACAATAGAATTTATATTTGGCTTGTGCCCTTCTATTCTCTTAGATTCTAAATTATAAATAAATATTGTATTTCTATGCACTCATCATGCCCCTTTGTGCTGGCTACGGAATATGTTACAGCTTTATAAACAAAGGAAATAAAGCGCCTGTTCAGGGCCAGCTAAATGTTCTACAGTATAGCACAAAACTAAAAAGTCCACTCCAGAAAGGATCACAATATATCACAAAACTAAAAAATATATTTATGGGTTTGTAATAATGTTCCACAATGCCTATAAAACATCCATGCCCAAACAAAGAAATGATGTCTACAATGAACTTTTACCTTTATTAAAATGGAATTCAAAAATATAAAAAGAAACATGGTTACAGGCAGTTTCCTTTTTTTCATTATTATGTTCATATTCTGAAAAAAAATTGTTTCAAGAAAATTATTAAAGCACAGAATATTGGTAGTAACATTGAAAAACATTTATGTAAATTTAAGATGCAATGTAATAAAAATGTGTGCTGAAAATAAAAAGGAAATAAAGTAATAAAAAATGTGTGCTAAGAATAAATAGACATGAATTAAAAAAATGTGTGCTAGGAATAAATAGACATGATTTAATAAAAATGTGTAGTAAGAATGTGACATGCTAATGATCAACTGTATTACAAATGGTATATCTGATGTTTACATATTAAAGGCATAATATTAATGCATATTCTATAAAACAAAGAAACCCTATATCCGTTTAATTTGGTTCACCATAACGTATGGCACCAAAGGCATCTCCCTAGTTTGACTGAATGCAGTATTCCGTTTTTAATAAATTATTATTATTATTAACTTTTATTTGTAACGCGCCAACAAATTCTGCAGAGCTCTACAGGGGATAAGAACAGGGAAAAATACAGTATTAACAAACTGCAGCGAATGGAGGGCCCTGTTTTGAGCTTAGAATCATATGTAGAACGTGCTTTTTCCAAAGCACCCTACAAGATTGGAAACTTGCTACTTACAATCTAAGTACAAAATATAGAGATTATAAATGCAGTGATAGGTGTAAGGGGCCTTGACAATGACTTGAATGAGTGCGGGGGTGAGGGGTCTTATATGATAGAATGTACATAGCAAAGAATAAGAGCTTAAATGTAGGGTATATTTTTTCCAAAGCACCCTACAAGATTGGAAACTCGCTACTTACAATCTAAATACAAAATATAGAGATTATAAATGCAGTGATAAATCTAAGGGGCCTTGACAATGACTTAAATGAGAGCGGGGGGAGGGGTCTTATATGATAGAATGTACATAGCAAAGAATAAGAGCTTAAAAGTAGGGTATATTTGAGGAAAAATAAAAAAATGGTTTAGGATATTGGAGATTCATTTAATCTGATCGAATGTTTGAGATATGCTATTGGGTCATTTTTCTGTCTTAGATGTGAAGGTAAATGAGCTTCAAGTTCTTTCTATCTGTTTTTTATTAACTGTACATTATACTCTTGTAATTTGAAGGAAAATTAAACAAAAAAATACTATTCAGACAGAATGCGGCATACCATGGTGAAAGCGCACCCACGGCCGAACGTTGTGCAGGGAAAGGGGATTTTGACCTTGCCTAGAGACAGTGGCTGTAGTCTTGATTTGATTGGAAAGGGAGTGAGGAGGATAAGCCCTATATAAGGCAAGGGGAGGAATAGAACAACACAGTGGAGGGGAGCACATGAGAAGATAAAGTCCCCACCCGCTCACCCATGATAGAAATGCTGGTGGGGAAGAAAAAGGTGTTGGAAGACCACGGAAGAAAGCAAGAACGTCACAGCAATTGGAAGGAGTGCTTGCCCACAACTAACTTGTAAGGGACAAGTTAAGGAATTTATTGTCCTCTAGAGGCACAGCGTTCCCTGAGAGGTTGGACTGAATAGAGGTGGATGGGCAAGCACTGCCGGTCTTGGTTATATATACATTGGTTATATATGTTTGGTTAGCTACCTGTTGTACATTATTAAAGGGAGCTGTGGCATTTTTAAGTGTTATGTCGCCTGTGAAAATGGGGACAAGGCTTTGTTTTTTTAGTATTCAGCAGATTCCCAGGTTTGATGGTGCAAGGGTCAAGAAGTAGAAAGGTTTTTAGGACCATGTCTACATGGTTACATAGTAATTGAGGTTTTAAAAAAAATATATATATAAGTACCACAGTGGTTTTCTACCCAAATAAAGGTATAAATCACAGTAATCAGTATTTAAATGCATAATAACCTTTAATGTGAGTACTAAATTTCCTACCACGTAACATATCATTGTGCATTACATGTCTTTATTCCAAAAAATAAAATAGATGGTAAGCTCTACATGTGCAGAAATGTATAAATGATCCACACCGTGTTCATTCTGTTATAGAGGTAAATGATATATTATTAATACACAATGTTACTACAACTTGCCTGTTAATTAGCAATCTTTAAATATTGATTGATTAACATCCCTGACAGGATAGTGTGAGAAAACAACTGTATTCTTCCATCTCAGATGGATTAAACAGCAGATTAGTTGAATATGTTCCCCCGGCATCCTGTCCCTTGCTATTGATTTCTCACTGTATATTCACTTGTCGAGAGGGGAATGGACAAAGAGATGTCAAAGGAAGGGAGAGAGAGAAAAGAGGAAATTAGACGTTTCTTGGTACCGCTGTGAAATTTTATTTATCAATCAGGAAAGCCGCCATCGTCAAGGACTTTACTATTGACATGTTTTGGAGGTTTAATATAGACATACAAGCTAAATGGACATTGTTATAATTATTCAAGAAAGTGCTATTGTACTTATGGAAATTCCAATTTAATGGAAGAGAAGTCTTGTAGTAGTAGTGTAAAATGAAAACATACATCAGGGGTCACTTATTAACGGACCATTGTATGAGAAAAGAAATATCTGTATGAAAAATCTGAGACTTGCTCAAAGCATAATTAGGTAGGGAAAATGTCATAAAGCAAAAAAAAAAAAAGGTTCATGCCTCCATGATAGATATCTGAAGGCATCCATGATGTTCTGGTTAAGGCTGCAGATGTGAGAGGAGGATATATTTCTGCGAGAGCAGGGCTTACAATTACCTTACACTTGTCTGTTTTTGGGTATATGTGGGGATAGAAGATAGGTATTGAATTCTTAAAGCTCCATTTATATAAGAAATACCCTTCTCTACTTTTCTCCCTTCTGCCACCCCTCCCTCCATTAATACATAAGATAAACACACAACCAAGCTCCAAGCTCAATTGCGATTTGGCCAATTGAATAGGGCTCTATATAAGCACATAGCATATTTTTTACAGAAGTTTTTAGTTAGTGAAGACCTTGCTTTTGGATAGAAGTTCACTAACTAAAAACTTCTGTAAAAAAATATTCTCTGTGCTTATATAGAACCCTATTATATTGGCCAAATTGCAATTGAATGAGGCCCACAGTCTGTGGCTAGCTGATACATCTATTACTACAGAAACAATGGGCCATATTCAATTGAGCTTTTGGGCGATCCGGGAGCCCATAAGTGAGGCCTCAAGGTAATTTGCTATTCAATTGACATCTTTCTGCTTCCGAGTCACAGCCTTGAAAAAATTGCGATGGTTAAACTCGTAACTTATTATAGAAAAAATATATAGGAACTATAGAGTTTAGAATGGATGATTACTCTAAACGAGCTACTTGCTGGTATTTCCTTAAGTACATACAGTCTTCCCTCATATGGCAAAATAAATTAGCTAATCCTTGGGAGGACAGAGGTATGTAAATATATAAATAGTATTTAGCTCAAAAGAGTGTGGTTAAAACCAATGTAGAAAAAAAGCGCATTTAAGTACTTTACTGGTTATGAAAAAAAGTTAAGGGGGAGTATTGGTAAAGGGGGTTTATATAAAATATGTACAAATGATAAATTAAAGCACAAAATAATACATAGTGATGCAACTCGTAACTTACAACCTCCAAAAGCCTTTGATCTTTCATGGCCGCAAATCGCTATTCAATTGCTCAATTTCCTCAAGCCCGCAAATCTTTTCATACCCGTAAATGTAAAATGAAGGAGAAAATCCTATGAGTGCAAGAGAAGACCCGCAAGGGGGTTAAACACCTATTCATAGCACTGTAAAAGCAAATAAAACATCACTACTGCACTGTAAATAACGTGGGAAAGCGATGACAGACATTACAATTAATTGCACAACAGTTTCAAGCTCGCAAATAGGCAGGAAATGAAATGTATTTTTATGTTTAATTTCGGGGTTAAATCGATCTCGGGTATCAACGAGTTAATACATATCAGGCCACCCATATGGACTAGAACAGTATTGGCATTAATTTTCATAATTCTTAATTTTGAGGGTTTGCGAGTCTGATCGCATATCGGACCCCCAAACCTAACTGATTGACCTGTAACCTCTATATTTTACTCCTGGAATAATGACATTGTCTAATTTTCTATTGGCTGATTCGAAATGGGAGGTGACGGGCTTGCTGAATTGATCATGTTTCCGCCCTAAACTGCTCTGAACCAGTGCATGATTTACGATTTTGGCTTGGGGCCCGTAACTTGTGGGCTTGAGCAATTGAATAGCATCGCAATCTGAGACGAACGGGAGCCCGCAACACACCCGCAGACATTCGTCCGTCTGCAATCGAGTTACAGGCTTGCAATTGAATGAGGCCCATTGTTTGCATTGGTCTGTTTGGAAGACTTCAATGAGTAAAAACAGAGTTTTCAGCACTTGTTCCAAAAAAGATGTTTAAATATGCAAATAAGCTTTATTTCCGTATTAAAAACAGGGAACCTTCCATGTCCCTTTAAGGTGTTTTCTACAGTTTGTTATAAATGCACTTGGATTCTGTTCCCCACCACAGGAAACAAAAGTATGATTCCAGAGGCAGCCAAATAGCAAAATAAATAAGCATAAACTTTCAGAGCTGTGTTCTGTTTCCAGCCTTCTATCTCAATAGGCTGACAGATAATGACACAGCTACATCCATTAGAAACCGTAAGAGGAGTGAATCCTGGCTATGAACTATTACCTGATATCCAGGCCTCTGAGTAGGCCGGAATCGCACAAACATCCTTCTTGTAGTGAAAGACTAGGAATGTGTGAGGAAAAAATGTTCAGAATATTTCTTGTTTGTTATCAATGTCACATTTATTCCTGAGAATTATATTATATTATATCACATATATAATTGTGAGCATGCGGGCTGTTGTAAACGCTGCAAGCTCGCGTAGCCCCTCGCAAAGGCTCTCCTTGCCAGCAACTGCGGGCCTCGCAAAATTTACGGAGTTACGAAAGCAAAATATGAGACACGTTACGACCCATTACCACCTCGCAAAAAACATCCGAAACCAGCGCACATGAAAACATGAAAAACACAATAAATACACACAACAAATATATAAAAAGCTTACCTACAGCAAGGGGGGGGGGGGGGGCGGCACACAGGATCTAGAAAACTGAAGTTACACCGCAATTTAACTCCAAATAAAAGAGTTTAGACACCAAAAAATCCCCTAAGCGAGAGAAAAAATGGCTGCCGAAAAAAGCGAAAACGAGGCTACAGCAGTCTAAAGACGCAAAACACCACCAAACACCAATGGATTTTACGAAAAAGAAGTACGAGATCCCAAAACAAGGACGCAAACCGCGCGACCCCACAAACATTAGAAACACAATAAATATACACAACAAACAGATAAAAAGCTTACCCACAGCAAGGTGGTGCACCCAGGACCTCTGCAAGAGAAGTTACACCTCAATTTAAGTCCAAATTTCGGAGTTTAGACACCCGAAAATCACCTAAGCAAGAGAAAAAATGGCCGCCTAACAAAACGAAAACGAGGCTAAAGGTCCCTAAACACGCAAAACACCACCAAACACCTACGGATTTTCCCAAAAAGTCGGACGACATCCGAAAACAAGGACGCTAAATCAGCCACAGCCGCATAACAACACATTCGGCGCCATTTTAGAACACTAACTTATACAATGCGGAAGTACACAGCTACCCTAATGGATTTGCCTCACGCACGCACACTATTTACACTGCACACATTGCTGACACTTACACAGCAGCTCCACAACACTAATGCTGCAGCAACATGAAAACAGATTGCCAGCTCTTCAACACAATGCTGCATATATTACTTGAAAATAGATAAAGTATATTACTTTATTAATGTATTATTTATTTGATTACTATACACCAAACAGCATTAGCTACCTTACAATTTCATTGCCGTCATTTTTTGACAGGCAATATTCTAGTTTTATAATATTATTCAGACAACAGGATTATAAAACTGATATTTTAGATGGGTGCAAGATACCAACAGGGTGGAACACTTATTTGTTTTGAGAGAAATTAGGACAAATAAAAAAAATGGACAACATTTTCATTATGTTTTGGGGGCTAGGTTATTTTAGTAGCCCTGTAGTTTAGGAAAAAACTACAGATTTGTGAAATATGTAACAAACTAATAATATTAGTATTTTTAGAGAAAACTTTCTATTTTGAAAACTTTCTTCTTTCCTCCTCTCTTGCCACCTCTACTCACTCCCACCTTCAGTACTTTTCTTGAGCGGCCCTTACTCTACAGAACTCTTTGCCTCACTCCTTGCCTCAAAACCTTCATAAACTCACTAGAAAATGTACACTGTTTAAAGAAGCTTATCATCTATATGCACAATTGTATAGTCTACTACATAATATGTCTGACACACAGTCCACAGTGTAATACACAGCCACCTGCAATTGCATCATCCTACTGCCTTATTCACTGCCATCTTGTATCTGTCACACTCCTGTCTCATACCCCATACCTAGATTGTAAGCTCTTCGGTGTAGGGACATCATGTTTGTATTGCACTGTACCTGTATTTGTATTTCTACCTACCTTAGAATTTATATATGATTTTGGAGTTTGTTAATGGTATCCACTGCACCCTATTCTACTTTGACATTGTACTAGTGAAAATGTTGGTGCTTTATAAATAAAAATAGTAATAACAATAATATTACAGACAAAACAAAAGTATATATGCTGGCACGGAAGGTCCATGTCTAAAGAAAGTTTATAATTTAAGTGAATGTTGTTGTTGTTCAGTCATCTTCGACTCCGTGACCATATGGACAGCATCATGCCAGGCACATCTGTATCTGGTTGTAGTTATCCATATGGTTATCTTGTTGAAGACAAAGGAGTGGGTTGCCAGTTCCTACTCCAGTGGACCACAATTTGTCTGAACTCTCTGCCATTAGCTGCCAATCTTGGATCACCCTATAGTTCACAGCTTCATTGAAGTACACAAGCCCCTTCACCTACTCAAGATAGCGATCCAGAAGTGGAAAGTGCAAGTAGAGGGTGTTTAGGAATAAATTAGGGAATTGTTTAGTGCGGTCTAGTAGGATCCATGGAAATGAGACCTTAACAATGTCTTATAGGGATCCTATATTTATTATTATTACTCTTTATTTATAAAGCATCAACATTGTCCGTAGCGCTATTTACAAAGTAGAGTGTGTACAATTATCAAATTACAATGTATACACAAATTCTAAGGTACAGGTACAGTGCAATACAAATTTGAAGCAAACATTAGGAAGCGTGATTGTAAGCTTGACTGAATAGATGAGTTTTCAGAGCTTTTGAAATAGTTGTGGTAAGTCTGACAGAGTGAAGTAGAGGATTCCATAGGGTGGGGCAACTTGTGAGAAGGTCTGTATGGAAGTCTTATCATGGGTGTAGCCTTGTGTGCAGAGTGGATGGGGCAGTTAAGGGAGTATTTGGACTTTAGGAGCTATATGTAGGCGGGTGCAGTACTGTTGTGTTAAGATTTTGTACATAATTATTGTAGCTATGGAAAGCAAATGAAGGGACTGGCAGAGTAGAGCAGCAGTTGAGGTACAATAGGTGGCATGGATAAACCTAAGATTAACTGGATTGGGGCAAATTGAATAAGACAAATGAGCGAGTTACAGTAATCAATTATAGTACAGAAGCTTTCTCATTTGTTATTCTTTTACACTACTGTCTTTCATTTATACACCATATAATATAAGAAAGGCACACTGTCATAATTACTTAACATTAGTGTTTGTTTGAGAGAACATCTTAATTAACCTTTAAAATGTCCAGTACATTACTAAAATTCAGATTCAATGATTAAAAAAAACAATATTGAATATTAACATATTTAATTACTTTTACTTTACGATCTTATAAGCATGGTTAGTGATCATCAAGACAAGTGGAAGCTAATATTCTAATCTTTGAAAGTAAGTTTAATATTGATAAAAACATTTTTAAAACCACTGAATATGATTTTATTAAAGGGCCATTTACCCTACTGTAAGTTCTCTTCATGGTGTGAAAGAGCAAATATGCTAAAATGATCTATTTTTTAAATTACACTATTAACAGCTAAAAAAGTTTAAGTCTTTTTTCAAAACACAGTCTGTCCTGCCTATTGCCTGTTGCATGATTAATAACAGGCAGCCAGCCCCACAGTGAGGACAGTGAATGATAGCAGGTTTCCCCTGCACTCAGGGATGCACTGAGCAGTTAACTCACAACTGGCCTTTTGAGGTGATTTCCAGCATTCCATGCTCAGCACTAATAGATTGGTTGAGGGTTAACCCTTTTTTTTTCTCTTTTTCTCACTACACAGAGCTGTAAATGTGGGTCTGGCAGACCCACAGATTTTCCTATATCAATCTGTCAGTGAAAATCGCACTTATTTCAAAAATTCTAAAAGTATTTCAACACTCTTTTAGGAGATATTTACTGTGATGTCATCCAAATTGTGCTGAATTAGGTGGCCCTTTAATGTTTAATGTATAATACAAAAAACTATATCCTCTTGTTTGGACATTACAGTGGTCTATCAAGGGGGCATATAATAGGCTTCACTAATAAGATGGGTTTTCACCGAGTTTCTGAAAAGATCTGTAGAATGGCAGAAAAAAAAAATCCCTATTTTATGTGCTGCCATTTCTATTTTTTCAGAAATGTGAACATGTAGACTGCAAGCTCTTTTAAGCACAATCCATAACTGAATTTTGCTTCTCTGCATATCAACATAGACACCGGAATAAGGAGATAAAAAGAATTATTAAAGAATTATTCCCCTCTCACGCTGTCTTTCTCATAATGCTTCTTTTGCACATCCTACACCCTCCTCTTTCATATTACCTACCTTTCTCTGTCTGACGTGCTGCCTCTATCTCTCCCTCTGGAACATCTCTTGCCAATGCTATATCATGAAAGTCTGCCAGGAGGGAGGAAAAAAAAACAGAAAAGAACTAAGAGCTTTAAAGCTTTTGATGTTGACAATCACCGGCGTCTTATGTAGCAGGTAACGAGTTAAAAAGAGAGCATAGAAAAATAATTTTCTCATTATCATAAAAATGCCATGCAGCGCGCATGCATTTCCATGTGTTTATTAGTTCCCCCCTTTCTTTCATTCGGGCAGAAAAGTGATGGATTAGCCGAGGTTCCTCTTTAGTTGTGTAATATCTTTAAAGTGGCAGATCAAGCCATTAGCTATTTGTCTTGTGGTGCAAAGCCTTGTCAGGGCAGCCAAAAGAATTTTAAATTACTGTCACTTCAGGAGAGGAAAAAGGGCAGTCTTTGACAGCGAAGAGGGGGGTTTAATTTACCATTGCTTTAATTTGTTTAAGTGGACATTGCACCTCACATCGGAGCTGCCCAGTTATAGGTTTTAATACCCGTTCTGCTGTTTAAAGGCTGCGAGGATCTAGGCCACGACTTCCTAGTTTAAGAAATGTGTATTTATAAATCCAACAATAAAGTTATCTATAATAAAAATAGTTTTTAAAATGAATGTTATCTGCCGTAGGTGTTGGGACTTTGTCCACCTACCTCCCAGCACTACTGATATTGTTGTCCTGGTAGCCATGCTTCTAGCTATTCTTTCATCTGATAAGTGTGCTATTCATGTAATGTTCAGATCATTTTGCAACAATAAATGTTGGCATAATTAATTAATACCATCATGACATGGTGGAAGAGAAGTCACAACACTTGTACTGAACAAGCTTTATCTGTATCACCACTGGATAATCTACCAGATGAAAGGAATGTCTATTACCATGGCTCCCACATGAGTGAGTTGTTCATGGAGAGAGGTGGAGAAAATCCCAGATACAATTCATTTAAAAAATATTTTTTATTACAGATGGCTTTATTGTGGGCTGTATAAATTCACAATTCTTAAACTAACAAGTGGAAGACTGGATGCTCGCAGCTTTTTGATTGGTACATACCCCGGGCCTTTAAACTAAATATGCTCCTTCACTTAAATAACATATTTTTGTCCTCACCAACCAGATGCAAATAAATGTGACATTATACTCATTCTTGGGTCAGGGAGAGTAGCACAAAAACAAGCTTGTGTAATCATGTGGGCAGGAATGGAAGCAGCTGCCATACACATAGTAATATGTTTCTTGTTATTAAGTGATAGGTTTAGTGTAAAGGTTCAGCATTTGGATTCAGATTATTACTGACAACTTGGACAGCTTCTGTCTCAAGAGACTTCCACAGGAAGGGAAAGCAGAGAGCTCTAGTGAGAATACAAGTGATATTCAGCCTTGGGTATTCACTGCTATAAAACTGTTTTTCCATTTAAGATTATTTTTTAACAGTATAAATGCAACCCAACTAGGTTTGCTTACATTTAGTGTTGTCACAATAGCATTTGCTAAGTAAGTGCAGATGTCACCAGTAGCACCATTTCATTTAAGGATTCAAGAATGACTTTGGCCTCATGTTGGGGTGTTACATAAAAGGGGCACGGTCAAGAAAAATAATTATCAGAATAACCATTTTTGTGTCATTGTTGAATATAGCAATATACCTCATCTATATTTCAGTCAGTCACACCACTGGCTCCTTGTAGGCTTCAGAATAAAGTGTCAAATTCTGACTTTAACCTACAAAGCATTTAATAATAGTACACAACATTATCCCCTTCTGGATTGCTACCTTGTTGTGGTGAAGGGGATGAGGTACCACCATGAAGCTGTGAGCTTTATCATGTAGGGTCACCCAAGATGGGCAGGGTATAGCAGAAAGGCCAGATAAATTGGAGAAGAAACAGGCAATCTACTCCAGTGTCTTTGCCGAAAAAACTTTATGGCAGAAACAAAACAATCGATGTGCCGGGCGTGCTGAAGTCCATAGGGTCACTGAGAGTCAGACACGGCTGAAAGATTGAACAACAACTAAAACAAAACCTTATATCTTTGCTCTTCATTCCCCAAGTTGTTCACTTTGCTCTGCTCGTGGCTTTCATCCTTCCTCTCTTGGCACCTGCTCTTATTTCACAGGACCTCTCTCGAGATGTATCTTCGCTGTGGAACTATTTGTCTTGCTCTGTCAGATTATCTTCTTGCTTCAAAACTTTCACAAGTTCACTAAAAATATATATTTTTAATGAAGTATAATACCTAAATCCATTATATTTACCCTCCGCACACCCTACTGTCACACCTCCTAGACAGTCAGCTCTTCCATATGGGCACCATGTTGCATCAAATTGGCTATTTTCTAATTGCATTGTACTCTAATATTTCTATATGCCACTTACTGAATTTATTGTACCTACTGTACTTTACTGTACCCTTGTGTATTAATCTATGGGAAAAAATAAAATGTATAAATAATAAGTTAAGAATATGTAATAATGAATAATACAATAGCTATAAATAAAAGAATAAAATATAATATTAAACAATAATAATAAAAATGTAATAATTGTCATTATTTGTATGGTTGTCATGATTCCATATTCAAAATAAATGTATCCCCAGTGTACCCCATGTATCCCCTAATGTATCTTATCCCCTAGAAGGCCCAGGCCTAGGGCAGCACATTTTTAGGGGTCAGCAGGCTGCTTGAAGCTGCAGATGCAATGCCATGGAGTATGCACTGAAAAGTATATATGAGGAGAATATTTTGTCTGTAAGTGTACCTGCCACTTTTTGAGTTACTGTATACTTACATAGACACATATACACTTATAGTTTTCTTTATAGGTGTGTGGTAAGTATATGATTGGGATATAACAAGAGGAAAGAATGAGTATTAACTGGGTTGTTAGGGGGAGCACAAATCTAAATGGACATAGGGCAGCATAAAACCTATATGCACTCATTATATTCCTATACACCTCTATCTTAGTGGCACCAGAGGCATAATGTTTTGATTAGGTGGTCATTCAATTATTTTTTTACCATCCAAATAACTAATACACTCATATTAGTTTCCCTATTTTCATGCATTGACATTATCTGAAATGGAAGATACTGAGCAGTGATTTGGCCCATCAGATCAGTCAGACTTCCTCTATCACACTCATCATTCTTGAGGTCCCAGTTAAGTTGATGTCTTGGTCAGGTGAGCCTACAGTACCTGTGATGTCATGATATTAATGCAAGTCAAGCTCAGAGAGAAATTGGATATTAGGATGGGATCAGGGCCAGAGCTACCAGTGGTGCAGGTGGTGCAATGCACCAGGGCTCTCTTCTGGGGGGCCCAGTGCTGTATTTTTTTTGCATCATTTTTTTCCTGCAGTGTAGGCAGGAGGTAATCGAAGGAGAGCAGCTAAGGGGTCTTGGGGGGCAACTATGCGAAAGGGTCTTGTGAAGAGGTGCTGTTATGGAAAGAAGTCTTGGGGCTATTGGAAAGTCTCTTGTGGAGAGGTGATGTTATGGAAAGGGGTCTTGGGGGGCAGCTATGGGAAAGGGTTTTGGAGATGGCTGCTGTTATGTTAAGGTGTATTAGAGAGGGGAGCTGTTATAAGAAGGGTTCTTGAGGAGGGGCATTTAGTAAGTTGGTATTGAGTGCTAAACATTTTTTGCACCAGGGCTCTCCATTCCCTAGCTCTGCCACTGGAAGAGATGTTTATGTCAATTGAGAAGAACATGGCATTCTTGTGCTAATGAAACAAAGATGGCAGCTTCACCTGGTAGTGTAATAATGGTAAGTTTCAATGTTAAATTATATCTTAAGTAAAATGTGTTGATGTACTATCGTCAACTAAAACAAGATGGTTTAGCGGTAGATAGACTTTAGTAAACACCCCAAATGTTGTATTTTCTGCAGCTTCCTGATATAATTGCTGATCAATGCTGTGTTATGGACCTTTCCTTTTTCTTTAGCAGCACTCACTTTCCTATCAATATTTCTGTCATATTAAGTACACTTAGCAAGCCATACTTGCATTTATTTTCATTTATTAGGCTTAAATAGCTGAGCCATGAAAGGCTTATACTGTACAAGTAATTTGAAATATTTCATACATGTTTGCAATGTTTCCTTGGTAACCAGGCGTTTTAAAATAGTTTTTATGAAGTTTATCTAATCTTTTTAGCGATAAACATTTTACAGAAATGGTACTGTCGCCCCAAAGTTGTTTCGTCTTGGGAGGTAATTACAGCTCCATCATTAGTCAAACAGATTTGAGGAAGCTAAGTGGCCCTTGAAATCTGCATTGCACGTCCCCTATTGATAATAAATAAACAAATTACTTTTTTTATATTTAAATTAGACACAAAACAGTGGTTGTTTTTATTATTTATTTTATTTAATATTGTGAATGAAAGCCAATTACACAAAGCTGGCTTTTATTTAAAGGGATATTTAAAGGAATAACCTTCTAGTGGAAGTGGTAGGGATAGAGACAGCCTGAGATACTTATAAGGCTTTACTGAGGATTTATTATGCCAAGGATTTTTAGGTAGATTAATTAGGCCAATGAATTTTATAAGATCAAAACTGTATATCCAAAATCTTATGAAACTGAAATTTTTTGGAGGCTGGGTACCAGTTTATAAACCCAATGCTAATGCTAAGAAAGATCATATTTGACCAGATTCCTTCCAGCATGAAGGTGTTTAAATAATTGGATCTCACTTCCAGTCCTAGGACTGGTGCAAATCCTTAAGACATTATCTGTTGATCCACAGCGCATATTATCGACAAATTATTAGGGACTTCAAACATATTGCACAGTCCATGACAGAGCCTACGTGCAACCATTCCTTCTAGTGGAATTCCCAGGCTTAACAAGCTTTTGATTTATTGAAGAACCACTTTACTGAAACACCACTATGGTTTACTCGGACCCAATACAAATCTATATCCTTGAAGTTGATGCATCAGAAAAAAGAGTGGGGGCCTTTTTATCGAAGAGACATGGCTTAAGAAACTCCTTCATTGCATATGTTTCTTTTCTAAGAAGTTAATTCAATTTGAAAAGAATTACAATGTGGGAAATTGTGAGCTCTTGGCCATCAAAAATGTCCTAGAGGAATGGAGACATTTATTGGAGTGGGCAATCATTCTGATTATCGTGCACACTGATCACCTGAATCTTGAATATTTTCGATGCACCAAAAGACGATGCTCTGTCATGAATCCATGAGACTCCTACCCCTTTTCATCTTTGTCAGAGCCAATTCTACACTCAGAACATTTCTTGGGCACCCTTGTACCCCTTGAGAAACAGATCTGCCAACTACCCAGAAACTATCATCAATTACCCAAAACGTTATACTTAAAAAAAGGGGAATTCTGTGCTACATCAAGGATAAGATGTACATGCCTCCTCCCTTGTTTTGCAATGGAACCATGATACACATTATTTGGTCAACCAGGAGTTTTGGAAATCACGGATCTGCGCATTCGGCACTTTTGGGGAACAAGTGAAAAACCTACAGTGAAAGCCTGTGTAACAATGTGCCTTACAGGTCATTGCTTCCACCACACTTGAAGATTCATCCAGTTTTTCCCCGCCAGGACTATGGCTTTATTGTTTTTTGTCTATACTTATGAGCATATTACACCATAATATTTCAGCATGATTATGTGGAATATATTTAATAAAAGTTAATAAATTATAGAGCGAATTCTATTTGTGTGGTTATATTGTACTTTGCATATTTGTTTGATTTCTTCTTGTGGAGATCTTGTCCCTTGATAGGCTAGTAACACTTACCTTATTTACATTCTGATACTTATTACATTATTCATGTTTCACATTTGAATACCGGTTACATGATGCTGCGACAATGTTTGTGTTGGTTAAAAAGACACATATCATTAATAGGTTGGTTACACTTACCTTATTCACATTCTGATACTAGTTACACTTTTCCTTTTACATTTGAATACCTGTTACGTGAGTCTGCCTTTATTGCTACAAAGCTTATGCTGTTTGGAAGCAAACTCATCCATTGCTGATGGGCTTCTTTTCCTTGCAATACAGTGCTTTGTAACTTCCTTACTTGTCATTGCAGCTCTTTTCAGGCAATTATGGTACTGAACCAAGAAGTGAAGTATAAATACCTCTGACCTGCCATAGCACCTACCCTCAAAGCAATCCTTTGATAAAGCTGAATGTACTTC
>CM050167.1:50641904-50776904 GCA_027410445.1 Discoglossus pictus
TCTCTCCGGAGAATATAAAAATAAAGAACTGCCATAGCAATGGGGAAAAAAACACACCGTAAAAGTTGTGCTTTAAAATAAAGCATCATAAATGGAGCAGTTGAAAGGCTTAGCTGATTTAGCCTGGCATCAGAAGTGCAGCTTCATCAAACTGTTTGGTGAGCTGTGTTATTACGTTGACAGTAAAGAGTATGTCATCTCATAACTGGAAGACTAGTGCAATGTTTTGGCTGCAAAACATGGTAAAAAAGCAGCGAGAGACGGGGAGGGCTGCTGATTTAATCACACTCAGGATGAGTTCAGAATAGGCAAATGTTACGCCGGATTTATGGTCCTAAATTGATCTATATTAAAAATCCATGTTAGCTGTCATGATGTGTAGTCAGTTTTGCTGATTTAAACATTCAGCATTTTTTTTTTTTGTATTAAAGTCTCTGTATTTAACCAGGAGTGCAAATGCTTGGAGATTGAGAGATTTAAAGGGATATCTAATTTTCCTGGATTTTGAATGCATCTGATAGAGGAGAATCAGTAGTGTATGAAAACATTTTTTTGCACCAAAACTCACCTTGATGTTTGCAAGCAGTCAACACCAAGGTAAATCCCTGCTAAAATTAGCATAAAATTCATCATTTTTTTTGGGCCAATCATAGGCAACTAATATATTTTAATACAATCGATGATGGCAGTTTGTGCAGGAAGAAATCATGGGATGTGTAGTGCCTCTGTAGAAGGAAGCAGGAGGAGGTAGACACTGCTGTGTTGATCATTGCACTGTGCTGCTGTTGGCTTAAAGGTTAGTAAAGTGTTAAATTCTGTACCTAAATGCAGTGTTTCTATTGGTAGGTACACTGTGCTTATGTAAGCAGCTCTGGGGGTGTGGAAAACAAGTTTTATGTTTAAATAAAATACATCTGTATGTGTATAGAATGACTCAATGTAATTGTGTTTCTGATATAAGCAGCATGTGTTTTTTTTACTTTGTGCTTGTCAAATAATTCCAATTTGTAGATATTGGAACACAATTTACTGTATTTTAGGATTATATGCTATCTGTTGTTGTTCAGTCCTTTAGTCGTATCTGACTCTCGTGACCACATGTACTGCAGCATCAAGGCATATCTGTCTGTTTCTGATTGAGCTTATCCATATGGTTTTCTTGCTAAAAATATGGAGTAGGTTGTCAGTTCCTTCTCCAGTGGATAGCAATTTGTCTGACCTCTCTGCAATGACTTGCCCATCTTGGGTGACTCTACATGGTATAGCTCACATCTTCATTGAGGTACACAAGCACCATCACCATGCCAAGGTAGCAATCCAGAAGGGGATGCTATCTGTTAGCAGCAGCTTCAAAGGAAAATAAAATATTATCATGTGTTAAGAAGGGTATAGAAGCAATGGAACCAAATATAATTCTGCCACTATACAAATCTCTAGTACGCCCTCATTTGGAATATGGAGTACTGTTTTGGGCACCACTACATAAAAAGGACATTTTAGAGCTGGAAAAGGTACAGAGGAAGGCAACAAAACTAATAAAGGGACCAAAGGCGCTCCTTGCCAGTAACTGCGGACTTTAGTCTTGCAAATGCGAACCCTCAGGAAGCGAGGGGCCGCATTTGCGAAGGTGGAGGCTCCCACGTTGACCGCAAAATTTACGGACTTACCAAACAAACATACGAGCCACAGGACTTACAAAAAAAAACATTACGACCTCGCAAAAATGCGACCTTAACGCCCAACACACGCGCACATGAAAACATTAAAAACACAATAAATACACACAACAAACACATAAAAAGCTTACCCACAGAAAGGGGGGGCGCACCAAGGACCTCTGAAAGTAAAGTTACATCTTAATTTAAGTTGAAATACAAGAGTTTAGACACCCGAAAATCCCCTAAGCAAGAGAAAAAATGGCAGCAGAAAAAAACGAAAACGAGGCTACAGGCCCCTAAACACACAAAACACCACGAAACACATACAGATTTTGCGAAAAAGCCGGACGAGGTCCAACAACAAGGAAGCAAAATCAGCCACAGCCGCGTACCACACATTAGGCGCTATTTTACAACACTAACTTACACAATGCGGAAGTACACAGCTACCCTAACGGATTTTCCTCGCGCACGCACACTATTTACACTACACACTGCACACATTGCTCACACTTACACAGCAGCTCCACAGCACTGAAAACACACATTCTATGCTACAGCAACATCAAAAAAAATTGCCAGCTCTTCAGAACAATGCAACCTGCATATATTACTTCTAAATAGGTAAAGTATATTCATTTATAATTGTATTAAGTATTTCATTAGCATACAAAAAAACACGGCCAACGTAGCTCATAGCACACAAACAACCAACAGTCTCGCAATGAGCGCAAAGGCTGAAGGCGTTCATTGCGAGCCACGCGATGAAGGCCAAAGGAGCTCAGCAAGATGCTCGCAATGAGCGCCGAACGATCTCGGAATAACAACAAAATTTATGTCGCAATCAAACACCATTACCTGCCTTACAATCTTAGTGCCGTCATTTTTTGACGGGCAAGCTGCTAGTATATATATATATATATATATATATATATATATATATATATATATATATATATATATATAACTGAATAATACATTAATAAGCCCATTTGCATGTCTAGAAGGTGGGGACATGCAAATAAGAATACAATGTACCTCACCCTGCCTTCTAGACATGCAAATGGGCTTACGTATTATCCGTTTTCTGTAATCTGTAGGGTGGAGAGCTTTTCTCACTCTAGTGCTTACCATACACTAAATGATTGTTGTGGAATACTCAATCCTACAAAAATCTACAGCACAAACAGAATCTGCCTCATACTGATGATAGCCAAAAGCTCGAAACAGTGCTGTATATTAATGATTCTTGGTTTGTGCAAAATCCAACCTGGTGCTTTGCTTAAAAGCTGTTTAATACAGCGGGCATGTGTTTTAAGGGAGCGATGTATAAAGTTGTTATTTTTGGATTGAATGAATGAGGTACATTTTATTCCCCAACTTCTAGACATACAAATGGGCTTACTAATGTATTCATTTCCTGTACTCTGTACGGAGGAGAGCTTTTCTCACTCAATGCTCCTCATACACAAAATTATTGCTTATATATATATATATATATATATATATATATATATATATATATATATATATATATATATAATTAAATATTAAATAGTAAAATAACTTGAAAGACTAATTTCATGCAATTCCAAGAAATAGTTATTGCACTGCATTCTGGGAACCTGGGCAGAGACATATGTGCCCACAAAGGCTTAGCTCTTTAATCCAATTTTGTTTTAAACATGGCTCCTTTTAGGCATATGTCTGCTGTATTACACAGCTTTAAACAAAGCTCAGGATGGATTATACAAAAGCCAGGAAACCTACCAACGAACAGCTGTTTCAAGGTTACTGCCTCTCATCAGTGTGGGGCCAGTTCCCAGCTTGTTTAGTAGATTTTTTTATGGTGGACAAAAGAGCAATGTACGATCGAAAGCTTCTGTCGCTCTTTTACAACTATAAATTACATTTTGGTTTTAGATATAAACTAGCTACTTGCCGGTCAAAATGTCGGGAATAAAAGTTTAAGCCTGGCAATGCTGTTTGCCAACCAATATGAGCACTTTCGGAGCTCATCGTGAGCGCCACGCTGAGCGCCTTTGGAGCTCATTGCGAGTCTCTCCCCCTGTCTACTACCTCCCTTGTGTCTCATTTTCCCTCTCCTCTACTGCCCTTGTGTATCCTTTCCCCCCTCCTATTCCTTCCTTGTGTCTCTTCCCTTCTCCCCTGTTACCCCCTCCACCCTCCTTCCCCTGTTTCTGTTCAGAAGATGGATTCAGGGGCCAGAGCGGCAGAAGGAGCTGATCGCATGATAGTAAGGAGAGAGGGGATAGGGAGGTAATTGTAGAGGGGAAGGAGGGAGGAGGAGGATGAGGGGGGGAGAAGGATGATAATGATGAGAGGTGAAGGAGGAGGATAAGGAGGGAGGAGACACAGTGGGCCTCGCGATGAGCGCCTATGTCGCTCATTGCAGCCTAGGTAGTGGGGGTGATG
The DNA here is from genome assembly GCA_027410445.1 of Discoglossus pictus. NCBI lineage: Eukaryota > Metazoa > Chordata > Amphibia > Anura > Alytidae > Discoglossus > Discoglossus pictus. The sequence continues at coordinate 50,645,999 of CM050167.1, forward strand.
CGAGCCCTTGGGGCCTCGCGATGAGCTCTCATTGCATCCACCGTCGGGTGTTGTTAACGCCAACTGCTCACCTCGCTATGCGAGACTCGCAGGTGTCCCTTACTATGCGCAGGGCGCAAGTGCGTTACCAACATCGCAAACACTGACAACTATACATGTGATATATATATTTATATACAACATATTGTAATCTAGTAATATTGGTATAAAGTTTAGATAAGATGTGAATACTTGCAACAAAGGATCTTAGAAAATTCCTGTCTCCAACTGCAGCACAAAGCAACGGTACAGTTAAAAAAACTGCAACTATTCAGTATTCACAGCTTTGCTGTATTACATAACTGTTTTTAAAGTGATATGTCTTTTGAGACCTTCCAGTGTCAAAGAAACAAAATGGTAACTGGAAAACTGTGTCCCAGACAGGGTTGCCTTGAATCTCGGATTCATATGTGTTTATTCTTCTAATATACATTTAGCCTCACTATGCAGTTTCACCTTGCACACTATGTTTCAGGAATGAGTCTCCTGTGAAATACTGAAGAAAGGTGTATGATATTGATATAATAACTCACTCAAATTGTTCTGTTATTTGCCCATGATCAATACGTCTTCTGGATTTCTGCTGTGGCCTGAGCAAAGTTTAAGGAGAGCAAGGCTGTTCTTGGATGGTTTATTGTTCTTGTTAAGTCTAGGCTTCCTTAGAGCTCTGTAATGCCTACTCTTAAAATCATAATTTACTGAAATTCAGCATTTTCTAAAATACAATTGAAATAATTTGCTTTTCTTTTATGAGAATTTAAAGGGACCTGAACACTCTTGTTGTTTTTGCATGCATTTTAAAGAGTATTAAGAGTTTTAAATATTACAAAAGTTTTATTTTTTATTTTTGCATGAGATACAAAGCAAACATGTTTAAACTTAATTAAAATGAACAGGAAATGGAGGAGGGATGGCTCCTCCCAGGAAGAGGCTGGAGTAGTAAGCCAGCATGGCTGATGGCCGCCAGAAAGTGAGGATGCTATATTGCTCTCAACTCCGCTGTTGGACCCGCCCGAGATCCAGCTGAAACCCTGATGTGCTGGGGACATTTAACGCTGCACCCACAGTAATTGCGGGTAGATTCCTGCGGAGTTTGTTAGCCACACATTGGTGAGAGAGACACCAATAAACGAATGACCCTGAAGGTTGGAACTGCTACGCGCCACATGGAAGTAACCTCAGCCTCATTCAATTGAGCTTTTGGGAGATTTCGGAAATGAAGTTTCGGAAATGTAGCCCGCAAGTTATTTTGCTATTCAATTGGCGTCTTTTTGCGGGTTACGGGCTCTGATTCACTGCATGGCTCACATCGCAAGTTAATGCCTCTCCAAGCCTTTGATCTTTCACACCCACAAGAGTTCTGATTGCTAAAATTGCAAATTGCTATTCAATTGCTCAGATTCCCCCTTGCAAAGCAAGCCGTCAAGCCTGCAAATGGCAAAAGTAGAATCACAAGTCACGGGTACCAAGTAGGACTCGCAAAGGGCTTAATAACATGTCCAGAGCACTTCAAATGCATATATAAACACTCTACTGTACTTTTATTAAAAGGGAAAGTGATGTTAGGTCTTAGAATTAATAGCACAACATTCTCAAGCTCGCAAATCGGCCACGAAAAATACTTTATTTCATGTTTAATTTCTGTGTTCTTTCGATCACGGAAATAAATGTGTTAATACATATAATGGAACTTGCATGTAATAGAATATCATATTTACCGCTTTATCAATATTTCAGGAATGTGGGTCCGATCATAACTCGTAATTGAAGCCCGTAGGACTTTGAAATCCAACCTCCAGTTTTCATTGTAATGATGACGATCTGTGTTTCCATTGTCTGTTTCTAACTCAGGAGTTACGGCCTTGCTTAATTGATTATGTTGAAGCTCGCAAATGCTACAAATGGTATCATGGTTTACGATGTGCGCTATCGGGCAGGGACTTGCGGGCTCGGCCAATTGAATAGCACCATAAGTTGTGGATGCTGCAGGCCCACAGACATACAGCCTATACCCCATAACTTGCGGCCTCAAAATTGAATGAGGCTCTATATTTTCAACCAGCTTTGTGCTGTAAAATGAATTTTACAAATATGGATCCTCCCACTGAGCACATGGGAAAGACTATTTCACAATACAATACAAAGATTGTGTAATATGTATTACCATACACTTGGATCTGGAAGACGCCTTTTAGTGTTAAAATATAGTTGCACAAATCTTTTATTTGAATCTCATATGTAACAACATCTGGTTTAGTAATTGTTAAAAAGTCAAATTTTTCTCAGTTAATTGGAGGAATATAAGAATATATAACCTGGATTATCCCTCCAGACATTTGGACAATATCTGCCACCCTGACTCATAGATCCTTAAACTATAAATACATTTAACATAAATATATGCCTCTCTTTTAAGATTAGGTATATTAGAAACAATAAATTACAGAAGTAATAACACTCTGCTATACCGGTATAGACCCAAACACCAAACTAAGAAAGAGAAAGGGAGATTTAAGTAAGGCAAAAGGAATCGAAAAGGCTAGGATCTTATAATAAGATACCCAACTCTGATTAGTGAGTCCAAACTGAGCTTTGTATTAAGTGCTTAAAGAAAATTACTAAACAGTGTAAAATGAATAACAAAGACCAGAACCCATCTAAAAGTAGGACCAGCGATTGAGACAAAAAGGGTACACAAAAAACAGCTTCTTATTTTTTCTCTCCCTTGCATAAAGGAAAATATTTTTTTTTAAATACTTCACAATAACAACAAAACACATCTAGTCTTGAACCATTAAGTATTCAATTAGATTCTAGTACAATGGAGAAAGAAGAATCTGTAAAAATCGTTTCAAAAGACATGCAGGAACTATCTTTGTTGCAGGAGTAAAATACTAAATTGTTAATCATCTTGCCTAAAAGAACAGATACATTAGAAAATAGATATGAAAAAATGTGGTTAGAAAACTAAACTATGTTAGATCATCTGAAAAAACTAGAAGAAGAAGTTAAAATTCTCAAAAAAAACAAGAAACTCTCGAGGATTTCTCCAAAAGAAATAATATTTGAATAAGAGGGATCCCAGATAAAATTCCCCAGTTAGAATTAAGATCCTTTGTGACATGACTCTTTCATCAGCTGGTTGGACCATGCCTGTTTAAAATTACATTTAAATAAGTATTCAGAATCTAAAACAGTATATAGATATAAAATAGACCCCACCTTTTTAAAACTAGTGAAGACAGGGAGAAATTTAAAAAAGAAATATACTTTTTTAAAATTTTTTAAATAAATGGAACTCACATAAGGCTGTAATCAGAGGAATACTGACCTCATGGTATATAGCTAGAGCTAAAAAAAGAGGGCTTCCTCTGAGAGTCCTATATATAAAATTAAACAACTTGGATAATATCAATAAAGTATCTCCTACTAAAGATATGGCTCGAGAAATATCACTAATACAGTCTCAAATTATGAAAATCACTCAGTGTCAAATAGACAAGAAAATCTGTCTTTTTCAACAGAAGCAATACTTCTTGGGCAACAAAGTAGGCAAATTCCTAGCCAATCAACTGAAAACTAAATCCTCGTATAGAAGGATAGATAAGTTAGTAAATCAGAATGGCGGAATATGCGTGAAACCGACTGACATTGGAAACTCCTTTGCCAAATATTATAAATCCTTATACAATTTAGAGGAAAACAATAAATTGTGTAAACCATTAAGGGAATTAATTATAAACTTTCTTATTCGTGTTAAATTTCCAAAAATATCGGAACAACTAAAAATCTTAGAGGAAGATATCACAGAAAAAGAAATTGAATATTGTATAGCCAGTTTACAAGTGAAATAAACTTCAGGTCCAGATGCATTTTCAATTATATATTATAACATTTTCTCTCCATTATTAATAGGTAATTTAAAGAAAACCTATAATAAAATTAAATCCATAGGGAAAGTTCCACTAGAGACGCTAGAAGCAACTATTATTTTGATACCTAAAACTGGGAAAGATGATTCAGATCTCAGAAATTACAGACCTATATCTCTTTTCAATACAGATATTAAGATCGACTCTAAAATTATTGCATCAAGACTAAACCCTATTATGACAACCTTGGTGGATCCAGATCAATCAGGTTTCATCAAAGGCAGACAATAACATGAGGAAACTAATAGATCTTTTCTCATTTGTCAGCCTAAATAAAACCCCAACTATAGCCCTGTCATTAGATGCCGAAAAGGCTTTTGACAGGGTTAATTGGTACTATTTGGAATTGGTGCGTTTTCTAGGCAGGTTCAGTTCCCCCACAGTTATGGCTTTGTATAAGAATGTCACAGCACACATATCAGGTTATGGTTTTAGATCCAACCATTTTCCTATAACTAATGGGACAAGACAGGTGTGTCCCCTCTCCCCGCTAATATTCGCTCTTATCATTGAACCACTCACAGAATGCATTAGATGTAAAAAATGTATTAAAGGAATTGAAACTGGCACCTTGAATAATAAAATCACATTATATGCGGACGACATAGTAGTTACCCTGACTGACCCTATAAATTCAATAAATAATCTATTCAAAGTAATAGAATTATTTAGCAAATTATTTTATTACAAACTAAATTCTACGAAAACAGAAATACTAATTTTAAACTTAAATCTCGAACTTAGCTCAAAGATAAAGAGTTTATATAATTTCAACTGGAAAAAAAATGGGTTTTCCCATTTGGGAATTAAATTTATTACCAATTTGAAATCTCTTCCAAATTTTTACTTTTAGAAATTATACACTCACGTGAAGGATACTTTATTAAATTGGAAATAATTGAGATTTTCATGGTCAGGCAGGATAGCTGCTATTAAAATGGTAATGGTACTAAAGATAACATATCTTTTAAGATGCATCCATCTACATATTAAGCATAAAACCATGTTGAGGTTCCAGGATTTAATCCATAAAGAAAAAAATCACAAACTAAGAAATTAGTGTGTTCAAGGAGGTTTTCTAGAAGAGGCTTAGCCTCCCATGACTTGTCAGAATATGTTGAAGTAATACATATTACCCATCGTTTAATACTTTTTGCAACAAACTATATCCCAAAGTATATAAAAATAGAGATAATTATGGCTGGTGCATTTTATTTGGATAATTTATTTTGGCAAAAAGATAAAAATAAGAAGGTGATGAGAAAACATGTTTACAGTCTTTGATTTGGACCAATGGTAAACGGAGTTTAGTGCCACCTCCTCCCATTGTTCCGATCAGTTGTATATATGATATATTATTACCAGATCAAAAACTCAACAGTAAAATTTGGAAAGTAACATTTCTGGGTTAGCTATTTAAGGAAGGTCTAATTGGATCACTTGAAGACTGTACAGAAAATAACTTGACCTCAAAAGATAACTGGTTGAACTATTATATCTTAAAACAAGCAGTTATCAAATCTGATTAAAACTTAATTTATTCCAGATAATTTACCCATTTTTAAAAATCGCGGAAGTCTGGTCAAAATCTCTCAATAACTAACTGTTTTAGATCTATCAGAAATATATCAGAAACATAAAAAACAATTCCAATGCTGAAATGGGAGAAAGACTTAGACACACTGGGATACTGAAAGCTGGTTTAAAGCTTTTAGAATTACAGAGACCACGGTGAAATGCACTTCGCTTAGAGAAATACAGTTTAAACTCACGCAAAGATGGTATGTTGTTCCAGACTTTCTAGCTTAAATTGACCCTAAACAATGTTCAGGAATGTGTTAAAGAGGGTGCACAGAACTTGGTACACCCCTACACATGTGGTGGGCCTGCAAGGTTATGCAACAGCTCTGGTTGACTTGTTTAGAAGAAATTATTGGTTATAAATTAGAATTAAAACCAGATTTGGCACTCTTTCATATTAGCCCAGACACCTTAAATAACAAACAGAAGGGAATTATTATTCACTCTTTAATGGTGATTAAATGCCAAATTGCCAAAAAATGGGAAAAAAAGGCAGTTGCCTCATGGAATGAAATACGGGAAATTACCTCAAGAAATAAACAATTAGAGATAGATTTTATAGAAGGGAGGCCAAATACAAATACATAGGCAAAATTGTCTCTACGGAATTAACTCTGCTAATATTTTTAAAAAAAGGGGGAAAAAGAGAAATTGTGAAACAGTTCTTTTTTTATTTCTCATCTCCCGAAGATTCACTGAATGTGTTATGTTGGTATTTGTGTTTTTTGTCCCTCTTCTACTCGTCCTTCTTCCTTTCCTGCTACTACAAATTGATATAGAGGAAAGATGTGAAGAGGGATATATTAAAGAAATGGAAGGAAAGGGAAAACTAATTATTTATAAATTGTATTTGTATGTTTGAGAAGTTTGACAATCAATGTTATACTCTTTTATATGTTTAATATAAAATAAAAAAATAACAGGAAATGCAAATAACTTTCTGTAGATCTCATTGGCTGACACAGGGCAATCACACAAGGGCAATTACAAGTCTGAATAAGCTTTTGTGCTTTAAAATCTTTATTTGAAAAAAGAAAACGCTGTGACAAATGATCAAATACCCTCTTTCTGATGCAGCAAAGAAAAATATTTCCATGCCCCTTTAAGTAAGTGAGGTTTAGAAAGTGAAATAGCCATCGTACAATATTGAATGCCCATAATTATGTCTTAGACTCAAAGTTTTCAAATATACAAAGTCCTGAAGCTAGTTTTTAATTAAAAAAGTACATCCCTGAAGATATCCATACAATTTTGGGGAAGAGGTGTGTGCGAGAAGGGAGGTTACATTTCTGCAGGAGCAGGGTTTGCATTTACCAGCATGGCAGCTGCCTGCATCTGAGCATGTGCTGGTATAAGTGTCAGGTGAAAATTTCAATAAGACCCAATTATATAACAAATTCTTCTTACCTCTCCCTTTTCTAAAAAACACAATCTCAGGCTACAGCTGCAGACTCTTCCATATATCTTCAAAAAATATGATTTTCTTAATAAGTTTTTATTTTCATAGAATAAACAACTGCTAATGTTGCTAGTTAATTACATCTCAAAGGTTTACCACAGCAGAAATAAACACTATACAATGGTCTAATTAACCCCTTGTCCACTGAACTACTATTGTATGTATAATATAACAAATCAGATTTGGAGCCATGTTACTTTACTATTTTACTTATAAACACAGATTTTTCATGCAAACGTTTTTTGCAATGATTAAAACTCCTCTTGACAGAATATCTAGAATACTGAATTCCTTTAAAGGTATATTTAAATTCCATGGATTTTGAATGCATCTAATAGAGAAGAATCAGTAGTGTATGAAAACATTTTTTTGCATGAAAAAATACCAAAGTAAAGATTAACAAATTCACCCGGATGTTTGCTAAATCTAATTTTTTTGCTAAAATTAGCATAACATTTGTTTTGGCCAGGCAGTTAATACATGTTTCCAATCTGTGATGGCAGTTTGTGCAGCAAGGCATCATGGGATGTGTAATTCCCTGTACAAGGAAACAAAGAGGAGCCCAGACATTGCTATGTGGATCTTTGCACTGTGCTGCTGTTGGCTTAAAGGTTATTATAGGGTTTAAAACCATACCCAAATGCAATGTTTCTATTGGTAGGTACACTGTGCCTATGTAGGCACCTCTGGGGGTGTGGAAAAAACAATTTTATTTTTGAATAAAATGAATCTGTATGTGTATAGAATGACTCTTAGATTAGAAAAAGGTGGGAGACTTAGAAATACCTTTAAATAAATAAATCATATAAGATTAATTGATGGGTGATACCGTGTGCAAGATGGTTAAATGCTTTCTTTCTGAAACGCAAGCAAATGTTTTTTTCTTTTGGGACTGTACCTTGCCATATTCATTATTTTGCATGTACCTTATCTATCCTTACTAGCGCAAACTCCCTGAATCTTGTATCCATCAGATTCCTAAACAACAATATACCTAAAGCCCATAATCCTTTCGAACACAGAATTAATCTTCACGGAAGACTCTGGAGATCATTAAAACAGTGCAGGGATACTCCTCGTCTGTAACTACATCTCTGCTAAAATGAAGCTTTAATCCCTGAACAAACAGCTCTAATCCTGAGGACATGCAGAAGCAGCACCCATTGCTTGGAGTAAATGAGCACATGTCATTGATCAGCTATTGGGCTATTAGGTGGGCACTGCACTATTGAATACTAGTCATGTTGCTGCATACAGGATAAACAGGGGTTAGACACGCATTCCAGACTAGGTAAAGAGTGCAGACATGTAAAGCATACCTCCGAACATGTGAAATGGCCAAAGAAGAACGTTTATATTCTAGGGAAAAATCAGCCGTGTTTGGCAGTATTACCACCATTCTGTATGACGTGTGAACTGTAATATGTGCCCCATGTTCCACCCAGACATGCTCAGCTTCTGTCTTTGAGAGAAAACATCAGATGTGCTCAAGGCTGAAAATTAGGGATTTGACGATATATGTGGGATTTTTTTTTTCAAATGCATTTGGGAGGTCAGGGGGTTTCCGTAAAAATATTAACTATCCCTCCTGATGGGACACAGCCTGCAGTGAATTACTACTAGATTGGTGAATTAGAAAATGCTATTTTTCTTTACCTAACAAATGTGATCTCCCCGATCAGTTGTGTCATTTGAGCTGATAACTATGAAGTCTGTGCAGTCTTCTCTCTCCCATCTGCTTCTACCCATCTCTAGTGTCTCTATCACCTATCTCTATTTTCATATATGCCTCAAGTGTCTTCCTTTTTCCCCTCCTCATCTTTCTGACTTTTGCCCTTTTCTCCCCCTCTTATATCTCCATCTTTTTCACCTCTAATTCCTCTTTTAATCACAAACTCCCTTCTCTCTCAAATTATCTTATTCCCTTCACCCCTTTCTACCAACCTCTTTTCTTTCCTGCTTTCTTTCTTTTTTCTTTCTTTTTCTCTTTCTCTCTATTTTCTTTCTCTCTCTCTCTCTCTCTCTCTATTTCTTTCTTTCTCTCTATTTTCTCTTTTTCCTTTCTTTCTCTCTTTTCTTTCTCTCTCTTTCTTTCGTTCATCCTTCCTTTCATCCTTCCTTCCTTTCATCCTTCCTTCCTTTCATCCTTCCTTCCTTTCTTTCTCTCTTTCTCTCTGTTTTCAGAGATAATTTTATTTTACCAATCTCTGCTAGTATATGGAAGCTTATATGACAGTTATACTTTCCTGCTACTTAACATGTACTGGGAACGAGAGGATGTCTTTCTTTCTTTCTTTTTCTCTCTTTCTTTCTCTCTTTTCAGAGAGAATTTTTATTTTACCAATCTCTGCTAGTGTATGGAAGCTTATATGACGGTAATACTTTCCTGCTACTTAACATGTACTGGAAACGAGAGGATGTCTTTCTTTCTTTCTTTTCCTCTCTCTCTCTTTTTTTCTCTCTGTTTTCAGGGAGAATTTTTATTTTACCAATCTCTGCTAGTGCATGCAAGCTTATATGACAGTAATACTTTCCTGCTACTTAACATGTACTGGGAATGAGAGGATGTCTTTCTTTCTTTCTTTCTTTTTCTCTCTTTCTTTCTCTCTTTTCAGGGAGAATTTTTATTTTACCAATCTCTGCTAGTGTATGGAAGCTTATATGACGGTAATACTTTCCTGCTACTTAACATGTACTGGGAAGGAGAGGATGTCTTTCTTTCTTTTTCTCTCTCTCTCTTTCTTTCTCTCAGATTTCAGGGAGAATTTTTATTTTACCAATCTCTGCTAGTGTATGCAAGCTTATATGACAGTAATACTTTCCTGCTACTTAACATGTACCGGGAATGAGAGGATGTCTTTCTTTCTTTATCTCTCTTTTTTCATTCTTTCTTTTTTCTTTCTTTTTTCTTTCTTTTTTCTTTCTTTTTTCTTTCTTTCTTCTTTCTTTCTTCTTTCTTTCTTCTTTCTTTCTTCTTTCTTTCTTCTTTCTTTCTTCTTTCTTTCTTCTTTCTTTCTTCTTTCTTTCTTCTTTCTTTTTTCTTTCTTTTTTCTCTCTCTCTCTCTTCTTTTTTTCCTTTCTTTCTATTTTCAGAGAGAATTCTAATTTTACCAATCTCTGCTAGTGTATGGAAGCTTATATGACAGTTATACTTTCCTGATACTTAACATGTAGCGGGAAGGAGAGGATGTCTAATGGGAGAATCAACTAATCAGTTGAACAATCCACCCTCTTCCTCCTTTCACTTCTGAGTATATAATAAAAAATAAGGAAAATAAACAGCCTCTGGCTTCAAGCCAGCAACAAATGTGGACTTATGTCCATGGCTTACATACCTGATTATATTTTTATTTTTTCTGAAGCTGCAGTGTTATTTTAACAAGGCCACAACACATCCTCTATTTCAGAGTGAAGAAATAAGATAGAGATCAAGCTGGATCACTCTAGTGAGTGGGACCAGACTGATATACTACAGGATATTTCCCTCTGTGAAGGGCACAAGTGAGCTAAAATAGGCTGCTCTCAGAGTGGGTTATCATGGCCACAGAACTAACACATTATGGTTTGTTTGTTCTCTGATTGAGCACCTTTTTTTTGTTGTTTCCCTAAGGGTGATAGGGGACTCCAGACTTGGGCTGCTTGCCCACTGTGCTTTAGGGTGTTCAACTACACCTCACTGACGAGGCCCAACTAAGGCCAAAACGTATGTCTGTGGTTTGCTGTTTCTCCTGTTCAGGGTAGAATTGCTCAGTATTTTGGGGCTGGATCAGTCTTTTGAGTGAGACCAGACTGATATACTACAGGATATTTCTCCCTGTGAAGGGCACAAGTGAGCTAAAAGAGGCTTCTATCAGGGTGGGTTAACATGTCCATAGAACTTATTAAGGTTAGTTAGTTCTCTATTTTTGTTGTTGCCAATGAACATATAGCCTAGTAGATCCCACAATGCATGTTAAAACTGTATCGCTATAGGTTTGTGCCAAGTAAACAGCCCTCTCTCGGCACATCCTTGTTTCATTTTGTTACTGTATTTACTGTACCCCTTGTATCATGCACTGCAGATTATATATATATACACTCATAATAGTTATAATAATACAATAACTTGCACATTATTGAACCAACCATGCTGTTTTATTCCTCTGTAATTATGTTCTTGTATTTTAGCGAGTAATTAAATAAATATTAAATGATAATTTCCAAATATAAATGCATGTTTAGATAAGAGTAGAAGAGGAAGAGTGCGAGATGCAAATGCCTTTTGTTCTTTATCGTGAACGTGCCGAACGGGTGATAGATTGTAACAATAAAGTTTAATTCCTAAATGGATCTTGGTCATTTTTTATATATCTGAAAGTATAGCTGGCTTAACCCTTTATTTTTAGAATTGAACTGATGCCAAAAATTACAATTCTGGTAAAGCTAATAAAAATAAGGGTCCATTTACTGCATATATTAAAAGTGAAACTGAAGTGGCATATTTATAATGTGGTATTTTGAAGAACTTGACTTGATAATGTGCAAAATGTTTTTACGTTATTTAAAACAAATAATTACAGGCTTAAATTATTAACGATTTTATCCAATTTTGCTTTAATGATGTCGGACATTTTGTCTTTGTTCCTAAAACTATTAGAAACCTGGGAGGAGTGGGAGGAACCATGGATTCAGATATTATCTGCATTCACTTCTGATAAGAACATCCTCTACAAATAGCACACGTGAGAATAAACTCATTGGCAGAGTAAAGCCCCATAGGATGACCACCCAAGCTGCTCCATGGCACAATCAGAGTCATATAAGTGAGACTGCTCCTGTCTTGCATAACTGCGGATGTTCTTATTTTGTAAATGACTCTTAGGAGTTTGTCTCCCTATGAGTGATAGGGGACTCCAGACATTGACCCTTTGCTCACTGTGCCATCGCGAGTTATCAGCTACACCCTACTGATGAGGCCTAATTAAGGTCGAAACTTTCTCTAAAATGCATTGTACCGGTTGCATCGGCAGTAGCTCTACCCCGAACTGGAAAGAATCACTGTAAGACTTTAAAAGAAAAAACAAGTCTGACTAAGGGTATAATTGGTTAGCAAAATATCATAAAGCTAGTTGGGTAGTGTCAAATGCTGCCATGTTCCAGTCAAGGTTGTTTAAAATATCCTTTTAGCATTGGGCCTTTTGGTTGGGGATTCACTGTACTGGTGGTAACGTGTTTATCTCTGGGTGTATTTACTGAATATTTATAGAGGTGGTCGTTTTAATGTACTGTAGTACCGGGTATACTATATTTGTGAGTAACAGCTTGCTATAGTGACTATATTCATGCTAAACATAACTGATATCTAAATGCATTGTTTTATAAATAGTTTTGTGGGTGAACTAAAAGCCCAGATCTATGGCAGTGTATTCAAAGTATTGTTTGCAAAGGCAGCTTTAAGACCTTTATGAGACTGAAACAATAATGTAAATGAGACAGTTTATCATTGAAGCCCTCCTGTTGAGAAACGCCACTAACCAACTAGATAGTCACATGAATAATTAATATGGCCTTCTGTGATCTTTATTTTGTTTCTACGTGGTATTGTTTAGTGGCACCACTCTTTAATTAATTTATGTTAAAATGTTTAGTTACCATTGTATTTTCCCTAAAAATATGCTGCTCTTCTATAAAGAGAATATTTTAGTTCAGACATAGGTGTACAACTATGTTCTTTTGATAAATGCTCTGTTTGTGGCTGTCTGACATGATGAAATCCTACCAAAATTCTGCTGTCGGCTCCAGCTGATGAGGTTTAGAAAGGGACCCATGTTGTGACAGGAGCAGGCATTGGGTTTACTCTTGCATTCTTCTGAGCATATGTGGGGAAGGTGTCAATTACCAAGCTCCAATGCTAAAAAATAGTCCATTCCCCTCCTCTCTTCCATTACCTTCACCGTTTCATAGATAGGTACAAGCAGGGCCGGATCCACCTTTTTGGAGCTCCTAGGCAGGGAAGTGGAGTGCAAGTGAGTACACAAGGTTTGCACAGACTCACTTTTGCCTTTTCTGTGCATTTAAGTTCCTTTTCCTGTTGTGCCTCTCTTGTTCTAGGTGGTTATTTCTAGCAACCAGTCTATGAACTGCAATATTTAGTTTTTTTAAGCTAGGGACTATTCTTTTTTTTTAAGCGGTGCCCCTCACAGGGAAGCGCCCCTGGGCGACTGCCTAGTTGGCCTAATGGGTAATCCGGCCATGGGTACATGCCTTCAGGCCTCCAAGTTCTAAGATAGCAGTAACTGTTCAAGTCAGATAAAATGGAAACCTTCTATACACAAGCAAAATCTTCACAAATTAAGATTCTGCTTAAATACAGTTTTAAGTTAATGTCTTCATAGCTGCTATTGTTGTTAATTTCATATTTCACATGATGTGAAGTTTTTCCTAAAATACTGTGGTTCTTTAAGTAACAATACCATTGCCACCCAGCAATGAGGACAGTGTAGGGATGAATAAATTTACTTTAGAATTAAACATAATTATTTTTCCATTCAGTATCTCTTTTTAAATTTGCATTTTTTCCTCTAATACTAAAAAGGATTAATCGGTTTCATGCTCCTATGTTATTGCTGTGTAATGTCAGTAATCCCTTGAACAGCGGAGGTGCCGGCTTTACATCACTTTTTCCCTTCTTGCGGAAAAGGGGTTAAGGATGTGAAAAAATTCGTTAAGATGCAGGTGTTGAAAATGAAATTACAGGAAGAAAATAAGCATGAAAAAGCAGCTCTCTAGGACTGGCTGAGAGCCCAACGAGCAATTTTTCATGTTCACAATAAATAAATAAAGCATATTAATGATCTTGGTTTGGAAAGGAAATTGACTTGTCTCATATGGAAATGGAAGAAGAGCTTAAAGCATTTGTGTGGGGCAGAGTGTAGCCACTCGAGATGCCTTATATCTTAAACCCAGATAGAATTTATATGGTGGGGAAATGCTGCAGCAACATAATGCTTGATTATTACAGGATATGTATATTTAGTATTGTATGCAGTGGTTATATAGCAAAAGTGGCTTATATATCAAAAACCTCCTGTTATGGTATTTCATTTTACTGTAGAAAGACTCTTATTTTCTAGTTTGTCTGTTTCAAGTTTTGATATCTTTAAAAGGATTCTGTCCCCCCCTTAAATAAAATAGTTTTTATATGATCTTAAAGGTATATGCAAGTGAGCTGGGTTATGAATGCATCTGATAGAGGGGATTAGTAGTGTGATTAAATTTATTTGCATGCACCATGTTTTTTTACCTTTGCATTAAAAAAAAAAACTGTTGCAAGTCAGGTTTACACCCCCAGGATTGAGCTAGGCTCCTGGGAGGGTTCATTTTTTTCTAACAATGTACCCTGTCTATGTGAGCATGCTCAGCTTTGCAGCCAATCAGCAATGCTGTATGCAGCCAGCTACTGTAGATGAATACCACACTGGGCCCTTAAAGGACCATAAATCGACATTCAAGTAAAAATGCTTGAGCAGTTACACAATTGTTCTTTAGACATACACCCTCTCCTTGATAAATTCTGGCTGATAAATTCTACTGAAACCAAACATTCCAGCGTCTTCTTCCTATACTAATTTGTCTGTTAGGGGAATGAGCATTTATGCTTAATTTATGATCCTAAAAGGACCTACAAAGTTTTCTGTGTATATGTCTCCGTGTGAGTGCATGTGTCTCTGTGTGAGTAAGTCCATGCAATTCACTGGGGCTGGGAGAGATCTCAGGGGCAATTCACTGGGACTGGGAAAGATCTCAAAGGGAATGCACTGTGGCTGGGGGAGGTAATGGGGCAATTCACTGGTGCTGGGAGAAGCGATGGGGCAATTCACTGGGACTGGGAAAGATCTCAAAGGGAATGCACTGGGGCTGGGGGAGGTAATGGGGCAATTCACTGGTGCTGGGAGAAGCGATGGGGCAATTCACTGGGGATGGGAGAAGCGATGGGGCAATTCACTGTGGCTGGGAGAGATCACAGGTTTAATTCACTGGGGCTGGGGGAGGTGACGGAGTAAATTACTGGGGCTGGGGGTTTACAGGCGCAGATCACTGGGGATGGGGAAAGCATCACCTGGGATGTAGATAAAACAATCAGTTAATGAAGAGACACAGACCTTGTTCTGGGTATTACAGAAATCTAAAGGAAAGCTGCAGCGCAATCCCCAGGATACAATGTATTATGTATGCTAATTTTCGCTGGGATCTTCAGGGGGTGTCAATTTTGATAGAAAACAGATGCAAGAAATTCAGCAAACTTTAGGCTAACTGTTTGAATGTTAATTTTGGTATTTTTTCATGCAAACAATTTTTCTCATACACTAATTTTCCTCTATCAGATGCATTCATAATCCAGCTAACTTACATATACATTTAAAGAGTTTGAAAACTGGCTGTACTTTGTACTAGTCACTTTTGTTCTAAAGCAACTAAATGCTGAGAAAGTCATTATTGCTTGTGCTGCATTATGCAAATATGTGATTTGCAAAAACTAATTTGCTATTTTTATGTGCTAATCAGTAACATACGTTTTTTGTAAATACATAGACAAGCTATCACAACTTACCCCAGTGTTTTTATGCAGGCAAATGCCCTCTACAACCCCTAGCACTATAAGGAAGACTTGAACCTATAATAGTTGCCCTTTCTTATTTTGTGTTTATTACTACCCCACAATTATCAAATAGATTGAGCTTCAAATTAGCATACTGATGGCACATTATTATGCTAATGATGCACAAACAATGTTGATTATCTCTGTTATGATTCACTGTAGGAATAAAAAGTACTGTATATAAGAAGAAACAAAAGTGCTGCAATGGTGACTGTCTCTTTAATGAACATTTTAAGTTTGGTGATGTATAAAAAAAATCCATTATACTGAATTCAGTTCTGACACATGCAGGGTTAAAGTTTTCAGCCATTCTGCCAGAGCTGTAGATATTGAAATAAATGGCACTAACTGTACCTGTGTATGTACCCTTTAGGAATATAACTGTCACAGCTCAGCTTCAGTCTGATTGGCTGCATTGCTGGCTCTTGAACCTTTGACCAAACCAACTCACAGAGACAAAAAATAATCTTAAAATGTCAGCTTCACAAAAATGGAAGAGGAACTGGCAAACTAGAAAGTTCCATAACTTTAACATATATAGCTAATATTTTTTTATGAAGTACTGGACAATCTTCCCATCTTTATATATATATATATATATATATATATATATATATATATATATATATATATATATATATATATATATATATATATATATATATATAAGATTTTTTCCCTTTAGTGTGTTTGGGAGGGTACATAACTGCATGATAAACCACATTCTTACCATATCAGCATACTATATCACTTATCAGTATACAAAAAATACAATATATCTATAGATATATGGGTTCCCTGGTGGCTCCTGAAGCCATGCAGGGTTGGGCCTGGTCAGTACTTGGATGAAAGACCACCTAGGAATGCCAGGAGCTGCATTGCTCTCCAGCGATGGGAATGCCCTTATGGACATTTGGGAGAGGGTCCCCCCACCACAACCCCAGGGAAACAACTTGGACACAAACTTTGTGTCTCTCTCTCTCATGTAGCTGAGGAATGGCATACTGCTACGCCCTAACTGGCCCGCTAAAAGGAGAGATGGAAGGGAGCCCACAAAAGCGTGACCGAGTTAAGCCTGGTAAGCCTGCAAAGGCTGGTGTGGTTGGTATGAAAAGCGTGATCTAGGCAAACCAGCGAAGGCTGGTGTGGTTCGTATGGAAAGCATGGACTAGGTACGCCTACAAAGCCTGGTTTAAGACTTATGGAAAGCCGGAAGACGGTTGAAAGTTACCAGGTTTAGGCCAAAAATTGCAAAGGAAAGCGTAAAAGGCGTAGCCTTGGACACGGACAAGGGACATAACTTAGCAGAATCAGGTCAAAACATACTCGAAAAGGTACAGGAAAGTTGGGAAAATTGGTAGATTTGGGCCAAAATTCGCAAATCAGACTTAATGAAGCCTAAAAGGTGAAGCCTTGGATGTGGACAAGGGATGCAGCTCAGCAAATTCAGGTGCAAACCCACCCAAGAAGGTATAGGAAAGTTGAGAAACTTGGTAGAATTGACCAAAACTAAGTTTAAAAAGGGAAAGCTGAACCTTGGACGTGGACAAGGAAGCAGCTTGGTAGTCTTGGGCCAAGATCCACCAAGAATAGCTTAGAAGGAGTTGACAGCTTACCTTGGGTATCGGTAGGAAAAGGGCCAAAAAGCAACTGGAGCTTGCTATATGAGGCTTGGAAAGCTGAAAAATCAAGAGAGCGCAGAGAGACAACATGCAGGCACGGGCTCAGGAATTAAATGATCAAGGGGATGTTGACAGGATGTGCTTCTAAAGGCTGAAAAAGGCCCCTCCCACAGGAAGAGGTGGAGCAAGAGAGGGCCCCTCCCACAAACCCAGGTATTAACCTGGGCAATATATATATATTTGAGTGTGTGTGTGTATATTTATATATATATATATATATATATATATATATATATATATATGTATATATATATGTATATATATATATTTATATATATTTATTTATTTATTTATTTATTTATATATTTATATATATATGTGTGTGTGTATCACTAATATAGTTGACGTAATGTGAGTTTGTGTGTAACGCTTGCAAAAGTGCAAGGCTCGCAATGTGAGGCTCGCAATGTGAGGCTCGCATTGCGAGGCGAAGGGAGAGAGAGAGAAGGAGAGGGAGGGAGAGAAGGAGAGGAAGGGAGAGAGAGGGAGGGAGAGAGAAGGGGGAAGAAGAGATAAAAAAAGAGGGAAGGAAAGAGGAGGGAAAGGAGAGAGAAGGATGGAGGGAGGAGAAGGAAGTAGGAGAGTGAGAAAGAGAGGGAGGGAGAGAGAGAGAGTGAGAGGGAGAGATGGAGAGGGAGAGAGAGAAGGAGAGGGAGAAAAGAAAAAACGGATGAAGGGAGTGAAAGAGAGAATTGTAAGCTGTGCATGCGCACTGCGCACTGGAAATTACGAGGCTCAAATTGAACGGCAAAGGGAGAGGAAGGAAAAGCGAAGGAGAGGGAGGGAAAGAAGGAGAGGAAGGCAGAGAGAAGGAGAGGGAGGGAGAGAGAGGGAGGAAGAGAGGAGGGAAAGATAGAGGAGAGGGAGGGAGAGAGGAGGGAAGGAGAGAGAAGGAAGGAGGGGGAGAGATAGAAGGATGGAGGGAGAGAGAGGAGAGAGAGAGGGTGCAGAGAGAGAAAGAGATTGAGCACAGAGAGAGGGAGAGGGCAGAGAGAGAGAGAGAGAGAGAGAGAGACAGGGTACACAGAGATAGGGCGCAAAAACTGACAGAAGACTCAATTTTTAACACAATGTTACACCATCATTTTGACAGACAAGTGACATATATATATATATATATATATATATATATATATATATATATATATATATGTGTGTGTGTGTGTATATACAATGTATGGTACTTTTCTTTGCATTCCAGCAGCACAATGAGAAACATATTCTCTGCATTGACTTCAGTACTGAGCCTGCAGAGGTTGCTTATGCTGAAGGCTCTCAATGGACCATCTTTATATCCTAATGTATGTGAGATCATTGATTCTGGGAATGCTTGAAACAGTCTTCCAATCAAAGCCATGTTGCAACAGAACAATACTTGACAGGAAGCTCCAGAATTCAAGGCTAAGAAGCATCACTGTGTAAACAACATTAAGTTTCAGCCAAATTATTTCACTAGATACTTTGTAAGGATAGTTATAAAACTTCTGTAACATTGTAAATACTAGTAATGCAGTCCAATATTATGTTACTGTAAGTCAGGTGAGCGCATTCTGGGGTGGGCCCTCCTGAAGGGGACGGGGTTTGAAGCCATCAAAAGTTTAAGCCACTGATCTACATTACAAATAAAATGTTAGAAAAAAGGAGAAAATAGGGATAGTAAAGAAGGGGGAACAGACTGGTCCAAGTTTACCATTAGGCAGAATAGGCAAGTGCCTAGGTGCTTCCTGTCTACTTGAGCATCATGGTTTTACACTTAAAATGTATTAAAACACATTGTACACACATTGTACTTTACACATAGCTCCTTACAGGAAGTGCTATGTCCTGTGGGTGGGAATAGCAAATCTCTTGGATTTGATTGGAGTTGTGCTACTTCCTCTTTTCCTTACAAACCATGCTGGGAGGTGAGGCGTCAACTACACACAAAACACGGGGTCGCTACAAGATGAATGGCGAAAGGCAGAGGTAAAACCTATATTTAAGAAAGGAGCAAGAGCAAATAAGGGGAATTATAGACCAGTAAGCCTCACTTCTGTAGTGGGAAAGCCTTAAGAAGGGTTAATAAGGGATAATATACAAAAATATGTCTATTCGAACAGGATTATAAGTTGGAGTCAACATGGATTTATGAGCGATAGGTCATGTCAAACAAACCTAATTAGTTTCTATGAGGAGGTTAGTAGGAACTTGGATCAAGGCAACTCAGTGGATGTAGTATTTTGGATTTTGCTAAAGCTTTTGATACAGTGCCACATGGAAGACTATTGTGCAAACTAAGGGATAACGGAATTGCAGTAAATATCTGCTCATGGATTGATTGCTGGCTAAAAGACAGGAAGCAAAGGGTTGTGATAAATGGAACATACTCAGATTGGACTAATGTGGTAAGTGGGGTTCCTCAGGGTTCAGTATTAGGTCGTCTCCTTTTTAACATATTTATTAATTACTTAGAAGTAGGATTGGAAAGTATTGTCTCCATTTTTGCTGATGACACAAAGTTGTGCCAGGTAATTAAATCAGATAATGATGTAATTTCCCTCCAAAGGGATTTACATACATTAGAGGAATGGGCATCTAAATGGCAGATGAGTTTTAATACCAATAAATGTCCAGTTATGCATCTGGGAAGGATAAATAGCCATGCAATTAATAATCTTAATGGAGCAAATCTAGGGGTAGCAGATATTGAAAGGGATTTGGGAGTGCTTGTGGACAACCACCTAGTTAACAGTGCTCAAAGCCAAGCAGCAGCTGCAAAGCCAAATAAACTATTAGCATGCAATAAGAAGGGTGTAGAAGCAAGGGAAGCAGATATAATTCTGCCACTATACAAATCCGTAGTACGCCCTAATTTGGAATATGGAGTACAATTTTGGGTACCACTTCATAAAAAGGATGTTTTAGTGTTGGAAAAGGTACAGAGAAGGGCAACAAAAATAATAAGTTATGAAGAAAGACTAACCAAATTAAACTTATTTTTTCTAGAAAAAAGGCTTTTAAGAGGGGATATGATTACCCTATATAAATATATCATGGGTCAGTATAAAGATTTGTCAAGAGAGCTTTTTGTGCTAAGAGGTTTTTCACTGACAAGAGGACATCATTTGAGGTTAGAAGTAAAAAGATTCCACCTTAAAGAAATAAAAGGGTTCTTCACAGTAAGGGTGGTTAATCTGTGGAATTCTCTACCAAAGGAGGTGGTGTCAGCGGATTTGGTAGATAACTTTAAAAAGGGACTGGATATATTTTTAAATAAAAAGGGCATTCAGGGTTATTGTGGATAATAAGAGAGGGAATATTGATCCAGGGAGGAATCCGATCGCCAGTTTCTGGCTTCAGGAAGGAATTTTTTTTTTCCTTTTGAGACAATTGGCTAAGTTTCACTTGTTTTTTTTCCTGCTTGCCTTCCTCTGGATCAATTAGCAACTAATCCACATATTGCAGATCAGAGGATATCTAAAAAGGTTGAACTTGATGGACTAAAAGTATTTTTTCAACTTCAAATACTATGTAACTATGTAACCTCCACAGTACTCCCTGCATGGCTCTCAGATATTTTGCCAAATGAGACAGCGACACCCAGGAAGGTCATTACAAATCTCTGGCCGTGCAAGACACAGAGCAGTTTTGTTTTTGAAAAGCTGAATTGAACAGCAGAGTATGTGAATGGTTTGTCTTATTAAGGCTAGCATTAGTTGCATTTACCATTTTATTTTAGTGACATTAGAAGGTTGATTATTGTTTCATGTCAATGTTATTTTCACTATTGTCCATATTTTGATGACGAGAACATAAACCTGAAGATTTTAAAATGATAAATACTACCCAGAAAAATGATCAGTGTCATGAAAAGTTATGTTAAATAAATATATATATATATATATATATATATATATATATATATATATATACTCTGCAGTATAATGCATCATCATGAAAGGTTTCATTCAAGGCTTCTAGAAACTGTGTGGATCCTGTAAAATGTTCCTGGCTCCTAAGTTCTATACAGGGATGTTGTCCACCTCTGTATAGAGAGATATAGAAACAAACATTTATAAACTGGGGAGTTTTGGACAGCAACATATTTATATACACAGGCAAACACTATAACTTGTATATACAGTGCCTTGCAAAAATATTTACCCCCCTTGGCATTTTTCATGTTTTGTTGACTCACAACCTGGAATTAACATGGATTGTTTGAGGATTTGCATCATTTAATTTACAGAACATGCCCACTACTTTCAAGATGTTTTTTTTTCCATTGTGAAGCAAACAACAAATAGGACAAAATAACAGAAAAAGTCAGTGTACATAACCATTCACCCCCCTATAGTCAATACTTTGTAGAGCCACCTTTTGCGGCTTCACAGCTCCAAGTCGCTTTGGATAAGTCTCTATGAGCCTGCCACATCGTACCACTGGGATTTTTGCCCATTCCCCCTTGCAAAACTGCTCCAGCTCATTCAAGTTGGATGGATTTGCGCTTGTGAACAGCAATCTTTAAGTCTGATCGCAGATTTTCTATTGGATTGAGGTCTGGGCTTTGACTAGGCCATTCCAACACATTTACATGTTTCCCCTTAAACCACTCAAGTTTTGCTTTAGCAGTGTGTTTGGGGTCATTGTCCTGCTGGAAGGTGAACCTCCATCCTAGCCTCAAATCACGCACAGAGTGGTACAGGTTTTGCTCAAGAATATCCCTGTATTTAGCACCATCCGTCTTTCCCTCAACTCTGACCAGTTGCCCAGTCCCTGAAAAACATGGTGTTCTTTGGGTGATGTGATGTGTTTTGGGTTTGCGCCAGACATAGCATTTTCTTTGATGGCCAAAAAGTTAAATGTTAGTCTCATCAGACCAGAGCACCTTCCACCATACATTTTGAGTCTCCCACATGCCTTTTCGCAAACTCAAAATGTGCCATTTTGTTTTTTGCTGAAAGTAATGGCTATCTTCTCGCCACTCTGCTATAAAGCCCAACTCTATGGAGCGTACAGCTTATTGTAGTCCTATGTACAGATACTCCAGTCTTTGCTGTGGAACTCTGCAGCTCATCCAGGGTTACCTTAGGTCTCTGTGCTTCCTCTCTGATTAATGCCCTCCATGCCCGGTCCGTGAATTTTGGTTGACGGCTGACTCTTGGCAGGTTTGCTGTTGTGCCATGTTCTTACATTTGGTTATGATAGATTTGATGGTGCTCCTGGGGATCATCAAAGATGTGGATATTTTTAAAAAACCTAACCCTGACTTATAATTCTCAACAACATTGTCCCTTACTTGTTTGGAGAGTTCCTTGGTTTTCATTGCAATGTTTGGTTAGTGGTGCCTCTTGCTTAGGTGTTGCAGCCTCTTGGGCCTTTCAAAAATGGTGTGTATATGTAATGACAGATCATGTGACACTTAGATTGCACACAGGTGGACATCATTTCACTAATTATATGACTTCTGAAGGTAATTGGTTGCACCAGAGCATTTTATGGGCTTCATAACAAAGGGGGTGAATACATAGGCACGTGCCAATTTTCTGTTTTCTATTTCTAAAAAATAGTTTTATGTATATATTTTTCTAATTTCACTTCACCAACTTAGACTATTGTGTTCTGATCCACCACATAAAATTCAGATTAACAAAACATTGAACTTAAGGCTGTAATGTAATAAAATAGGTAAAAAGTCAAGGGGGGTGAATGCTTTTGCAGGGCACTGTAGACATTTTTAGACATTTTATGGCATATATATAGTTTGACAGTACTTTCCTGGGCTACCTAACACAAACTATAATGTTATGTACGTGTGTATAGCGAGAGGGGGAGCACCTGAAAAGTTGCCTAGGGGTGACTCAGGTGTAAACCCGGCCCCAGGTGCAAGATATAGAAGACAGAAGACCATAATAAACATAAGGATTCCATCTGGGGAACATAAAGCTTTTTTGGAGAGGACAGTGAGTGCTGAAAGCTATTTTTATGGGTGGAAGGAGGCCCAGAAAAACATTTGGGTATAAATCACAAACATGGAAGTATCTTTGTCTTAAAGGATCACTGTAGTGATCATACAGTAGGGTTTTATTGGTTTATATAATAATTGATTAGCACTAAAATCTAGTATTTAAATTTAAAAAAATCAGTACAGATTTTTAAAACACATTTGAACATTAGTGATGCAAGTCAGGCAGATCTCTACTATTAATTGTATAGTACTCGTAAAATAATCTGCTCAGGAGGCTGTTCTAAAAGGAGTCTTTATCTGCCTTCTTCCTTGCATTATATATATTTATATGTATAAAACATGCATTTATTATACTGTATAAATGGGTGTATAAAACATGCCATGAAAATGTATTCTTTTCAGGAATCTGGGTAATTGCTCATAGATTCTATGATGGCAGTAACTCAATTATAGGAAAAATAGAACCTTTCAAATTTATTATAAATATTACTATTTTCACTTTGGTTGACCAAATGAAAAAAAAAAAGCTTCATAAATGATTTACAGAACTGATAACAAGTATTGTCGGTTAGCTATGACATTCACCAAATACCTGGCAGTGTTTCATGCATTATATAGTTACTGTATTATTGGCAGGTCTACCCCCACCTGCCCGTTTGGTGTTCAGGCTACGGGTGCAGTAAACACTTGCTTAACATTATGCTCTCCAGTATTGACAATAGGATAATGACCCTGTCCTGATTTTGCATTCACAATTTGCTTGTCCGCTCTGTCAGCTACCGCTGTCACACAGTGAAACCCGGGGACAGTCTGGCCTGGATTTTACCTGTCAGTGATGTACAAGGCTTGTTTCCAGTATGCAGACTTAGAATGAACATTTTTATGCCAACTAAAAATATGCATTTTTCTTTAACCACATTGTCTCTAGTTAGGACAGTTGTTGTTGCTCTGTTTCCCTCAGTACATTTATCATTATCAACCAAGACAATTCTGTAAGGGCATGAGGATGACACGTAAAAGGTTATAGAAAAGGTGGTGGCAGGCTAAGAAGGAGAGGAGGGGTAAGGGTTAATAGAGAGGAATAAAGTAGGATAGTGCTAAGAAGGAGAGGTGGAGGAAAGGGGTAATAGAGTTAAGGAAAGGAGGAGATGTGAAGTTGTTCATGGTAATAGAGATGGGGAGGGGGGTACTTTGTCACTTTTTGGTGCTCTGTTTCATAATGTAGAGTAGCATTGATGAATTTCATGTCCCTTGAGAGGGAGGGAGAGGGAAGATAAGTGCGGGGGGGGGGGGGGCATGATAAAAAAGATATATTTGAGATGGGTGAGAGAGGAAGAAAATATATTGAGTACAATAGGAGGGTATACAACACATGTAAAGAGAAAGGGATGAGAAAAGGGGAAACATTGGAAGATTACCAAGGGATGGTATAAATGAGAGAGTGAAGGAAAGGGTGGGAGAATGGGAACATAGTGAGAATACTAAGGTAGGCCAAAGTAGGACATAAGGGAGAGTGAGTGAGTGGAGGGAAGTGAGTGAAGGGGAACGGGTGGAGTGCCCAGTGGTTGTAAAAGAGAGAAAGTGAATGAAAGAGATAAGTGGGCATACCATTAGAGATAGTGAAAGCAAGGTGTGAGACAAGGGGCAATAGGATGAAAGTAACAAAGGAGAGATGTAAGGTAGTAGGGTAAAGGACAGACAATCATAGGAAATGGGATTAGGGAATAGAAATGGGGGGCAGCAGTACAAAGTGGGAAAGAGTAGACGTAGGGGTGAGAGTGGAAGGCAGGGTACAAATAGGGGCTGGAGCAAAAAGGTACCGAAAGAGAGCAAGGAGAATTTAGTGAAACTTTTTGCTGCAGACCCTTAATTCCCTCTAGCTCTAAACATTAGTTTTGTTGTACATTTGGGAAATTTCTGCTGCTATGAAGGTGTCAATGCTTTGCAGCTTCAGTACCAGAGAGCCCATATCTTTTTATGAAGGATTATTATTATTATTTTTATTAACTTTTATTTGTAACGTGCCAACAAATTCCGTAGCGCTTTACAGGGGATAAGAACAAGGAAAAAAGAAAATTAACAATCTGTATAAAAATACAATAACAAACTGTAGAAGATAGAGGGCCCTGTTTTGAGCTTAAAATCATTGTAGAAAGTGCTTTTTTTCAAAGCGCCTTACAAGATTAGAAACTCGCTACTTACACTCTAAAGGAAATGGGAGAGGCAACAACCTGGGGAAGGGCAAATAGGGAATAGCAAGGAAGGTCAGGAAGGAAGTGAAAGTTTGCTTAGGTAGGAAGGTTTGCAGAGTTAGAAAAATATTTTTTTCATTAAATGGGAGAGGAAAGGGATCTGATAAAGTCGTTTGAGGTGAATGATTCTAATATGGAATATGTTATTTGCCCCTAGTGGTCAGATGATATAACCTGCAAATGGGAAAGTCACGTGATTCCTTAAACAAAACAGAGCAGTCTAGTAAATTGAAAAAAAAAACAGATCATAATTATACAGATTGAATAAATATAAGTCTAAGTATAGCTTTGAAATCATTGTAGCAGAAGAGATGATCATCTTTGCAAAGAAAAGAAGTTCCAGGACTAAATATAAACTTACACGAAAAAATACAAGCCGCGGGACTTAGATAGAAAAAATGACGGACTTACTCTAAAAAAATACGAGCCCATTACGAACTTGCAAAATACACCCTTAAGGACCGAACCGCGCGCAGCTGAAAACATGAAAAAAACAATAAATACACACAAAAATTACATAAAAAGCTTACCCACACCAAGGGGGGGCACCCAGGACCTCTGCGAGTGAAGTTACACCTCCATTTAAGTACAAATTCACGAGTTTAGACACTCGAAAATCGAGAGAAAAAAAGCGGAAAAATGGCCCCCCCAAAAAACAAAAACGAGGGTATATGACCCTAAGGCCGCAAAACACCACCAAGCACATATGGCTTTTCAAAAAACCCGTACGAGGTACAAGATACACTTTTAGCAAGGACACTAAATCCTCCACACCCGCGTACCACATACACATTCGCCGCCATTTTCCAACACTAACTTACAGAATGGGTAGGTACACAGCTACACTAACAGCTTCCCCTCACGCTCGCAACTCCACAACATTGAAAATCTACATTGGATGCTGCAGGAACATCAAAACAGATTGTCAGCTCTTCAGCACAATGCTTCCTGCACATATTAATTACAAATAGGTAAAGTATATTAATTTATTAATTTATTACTTATTTAATTAGCATAAAAATACTACATATACACATAAAAAAAAAACACTATTGCAATAAGCGCAAAAGCCATTCACCGTGCGCCTCCCAACGAGCGCAAATGCTTTTCATAGGACACAAACTACACCAGGGGAGAGCCTTGCAATAAGCACAAAAAGCAGATCAGCTCCGACCTTACAATGACACCAAAAGCGCCTCTGATAACAAAAAATACAACAATCAAGAGCCTAGCAATGAGCGCAGAAGGATGTCAGACCACCCAAAAAATGTATGTCTGTGTTCTCTTTACTTTAAAACACAATTATTTTGAGTCTTTTGATGAGCTCTATTTGCAGTTGCAAGGAAAAGCTATGGTCACAAAGTTTGCTCCAAGTTACGCTAACTACTTTTTGGGTTTATTGGGAGGAGAATAACATCTGGTGCTCCAATCCTTTTTTGGGGCAAACCTGATGCTTTACACAAGATTCATTGATGAGATTGTGGTCATCTGAAAGGGATCTAGATATTTGTTTTGGCCTATATCAATAACTCTGATATTGGATTGGAGTTTATTTATGACTAGCGACTTGCCCGTCAAAAAATGACGGCAATGTAATTGTAAGTGAGGTAATGTTGTTTTGTGTGTAATAGTAAACATGTAATCAATTAATAAATGAATATACTTTACCTATTTTGAAGCATTGTGTTGAAGAGCTGTGAACCTTGTTTGATGTTGGTGCAGCATTAGTGTTGTGGAGCTGCTCTATAAGCGTGGTGAATGTGTGCAGTGTAATACTGCGCGTGCGCGAGGCTAAACCGTTAGCGTAGTGGTGTACTTCCGCATTTGCGTAAAATGGCGGTTTCTATATGTTGTCCGTCTTAGCGGATTGTCCGTTGGTGCCTTGTAGTGGTTTTCGATTTCCGTGTGGTGTTTTGCGAGTGTGTTGTGGTGTTTTACGTGTGGAGAGTGCTGTAGCCTCGTTTTCGTTTTGTCCGTCGGCCATTTTTTTTCTCGCTTAGCGATTTTCTTTGTGTGTAAAGTGTTTTATTTGTATTTAAATGAAGGTGTAACTTTTGGAGGTGCTGGATGGTTCCTCTTGCTGTAGGTAAGCTTTTTATGTGTGTGTTGTGTGTATTTATTGTGTTGTAAATGTTTGTATGTCGGCGTGTTGCGTCCGATGTTTGCGAGGTCGTAATGTGTCGTAACGTGTCTCGTATGGTGTTTGCGTGTGTAGCCTCGTTTTCGTTTTGTTCGGCGGCCATTGTTTCTCTCGCTTAGCAAATATTTTCGTGTGTAAACTCTTTTATTTTGAGTGAAATGAAGGTGTAAGTTGCATTTTTGAGGTCCTGGGTGCTCCCTCTTGCTGTAGGTAAGTTTTGTATGTATGTGCTGTGTGTATGTATTGTGTTTTTAATTTTGTAATGTTCGCGAGTAGCGTCCGAGTGTTGCGAGGCCGTAATGTGTGTGAACGTGTGTCGTAATGTGTGTGTCTTGCTCTTTGGGTTGCGACTTGAACTTTGCGAGGGTCGCAGTTGCTGGCATGGAGCGCCGAAGGCGCTCCATGCCAGCAACTGAGACCCTCGCCCAGCGCAGCGTTAGCCCGCAGCGTAAGCAAAAACTCGTACTCTCACAACTATATATGTGATAGTATTAAAGTATTAGAAATTAGTATTTATACACAAAATGGAAAAATTAGCTGTTGCAGCTAATACTATTCCAAGGGCAGAGAGTAATAATAAATCTACCCTACGGTCAGTTTATAAGAAGACACTACAGTCAAATTGTGCAGGCAGACAAATAAACAGAAAAATTACAAATCACATGTTATACCCCTGTGGAATTAAAGAAGAACAAAACTATATTTCTAAATATAGAGGATCAAATTAAAATCAAGAAAAAAAAAATAATAAAACCATATAATCTAAGTATAAACTTTTTTATTATAACTCCGTCTAACTAAACAGTTGGGAGTATTGCAACACAATCTTCTCTTGGAAAGTGAACTGCCATCATTTCCTCATATAATTTATAAGAGAGTGAAAACACTTAAAAAAAGCTAGCTCCTAGTAAAATAATACATCAAGCATAGGAAATAATGCAACTTTATATGAACCTGGTGCTTCTAAATGTAATAAAAAAATACTTGTTGTAAATCGATTAGAGACTAAACTAAATAAGTAACAGCAATTGCTATAGCTGTGGTCCATGATCTGGATAAATGTAATATGTATCTGTTGATTGTAGTTGAAAATTATATAGGTTTGAATAACCAGAAGATTAAAAAATACACTTTAATGAACATAAAAGAAATATGGTTGCCTTGTGGTTAAGATTCAGTGCTTTCACCACTGCGACCAAGAAGCCACACCACCCTGAAGCCAAGCAGGGAACTGGCAACCCACACCAGTATCTCTGCCATGAATACCAAGTGGATTAGCATGGTGTGCTGCAGTCCATGAGGTCATGGAGAGTCGGACACAACTGAACGACACAAACACATAGAGTACTCCAAAGGATCCTCAAAATAAACACTGTGATTCCGAATGGCCTAAATGCTAAAATAGAACAAGGTACTTGTTATTAATTTTGTGCTTACAGTTATAATATACTGTTCTTTTTTAAACTTTAGTATATATTTTATGTATTAGCTTGGGTTATTCCAATAATTGGAAGGTTATTTGATTGCTATTCCACACTATTATATTATGAAGGTATTTTTTCACCACAGTGCCCATTTTGCAACATAATATAATATTATGGATAGTTTGAGTTTTATTTAGGTAAATACAAGTATTTATTGGTCATAGCTCTACTGGTTAATTTTATATATAGAGAATATATTAGGATTAATACAAATTTGTGACTTGAACAACATCTTATGTTTTTTTACATTCTTCACTTTGGAGTCTAGTCTGGCATTCACTAATAAAGCATTTATTTAATTATAATATCATGGGTATTAATAGTTAGGTTTCCTTAGTATTACAGATTATTTTGAAGTATGGATTGTTTAGTCACACATTTGGTTAATAATTATTACATATAGATAATATATCACATTTAAGTATTATGCCTTTTAAGATATGTAGCACGTTTATTATCTTTTTCACATTAATACATTTACATATTTGTTAATTCTTTATGTTTCATTCATTTTACAAACAGTATCACTTACATTACAATATAAGTTTTTTCAGTTTTATAATATACTAGCAACTTGCCCATCAAAAATGACGGTAATAAAATGTGAATCCTGGCAATGCTGTTTGCCACCCCATGGGAGCCTCTCCCCCTCTACTTTATTGGCCTCGTGATGAGCGCCTTTGGCGCTTATTGCAATTCTCTCCCTCTGTCTACTTCCTTCTGTGTGTCTCATTTCCATCCTCCTCTCCCTCCCGTGTCTCCTTTCCCCCTCCCCTCCCTCCCTTGTGTCCCCCCCCCCGTGTTTTTACCCCATCCCCCCATTTCTTTCTCCCCCTGCCCCCCCGTGGCTCTTTCCACACCTTTCCCTCCCTTGTGTCTCTTGCCCCCTCTCCCTTCCCCGTGTCTCTTGTCCCCCCTCTCTCCCCGTGTCTCTCCTCCCTCCTCTCCCTCCCCTGTATCTCTCCCCCCTCCTCTCCCTCCCCTGTGTGTCTCCCCCCTCCTCTCCCACCCCTGTGTGTCTCCCCCTCCTCTCCCTCCCCTGTCTGTCTCCCCCTATCCCCCTGTGTCTCTTCCCCCTCCTCTCACTCCACTTTTTCTCTCCCCCCTCCTCTCACTCCCCTGTGTCTCTCCCCCCTCATCTCACTCCTTTGTGTCTTCCCCCCCTCCTCTCACTCCCCTGTGTCTCTCCCCCCTCCTCAACCTCCCCTGTGTCTCTCCCCCCCTCCTCTGTGTCTCTCCCCCCTCCTCTGTGTCTCTCCCCCTCCTCTCTGTCTCTCCCTCTCCTCTGTGTTTCCCCCTCTCCTCTGTGTCTCCCCCTCTCCTCTGTGTCTTTCCCCTCCTTCCCCAATCGTAGTTGTTAAAGAGCGATTTGTCGCAAGCGTGACGCCGAATCGCACTTTGACAACATTAAGTGATAAACATTATTTGTGTAATATCACATGTAAATTAGAAGTAACTAAATTAATGACAAAATCCATGTATTTGTTGCACTATTAGAAAATATGGAATTTATTACATTATTTAAAAAAAAATGATTTCTCAGTTCATGGTTTCTTGTTAAGATGGACTTTTTATTTGGATGAACTTTTTATCCTACAAGAATTTGTATTTGGAATATGTATCCTTCATTCAAAGTACTTGAGACTTAGGAATGTTTATAAGACGAGCAACTTTTTATTCCTTGCTAAACAACCCAGATTTATATTGGTGTAAAAAGTTTTTCTTGTAAGAAGAATTTTGAAAGTACTCTATGCACTCTCCCTTTTTTGTATGTTTTTGTTCTACTGTTCTCATTCAAGACCCAGATAGCAGTGTAAGAACTCGTTCAAGACTAAGGCAGCAGTGTAAGAAATCATTCAAGAACCAGATCACAGATAGCAGTGCAAGAACTCATTAATGACCCAGGTAGCAGTGTAAGAACTTGTTCAAGACATAAATAGCAGTGCAAGAACTTGTTCATGACCCAGATAGCAGTGTAAGAACTCATTAATGACCCAGGTAGCAGTGTAAGAACTTGTTCAAGACACAAATAGCAGTGCAAGAACTTGTTCATGACCAAGAAAGCAGTGTAAGAACTTATTCAAGACCCAGATAGCAGTGCAAAAACTCGTTCAAGGCCCAGATAGCAGTGTAAGAACTCATTCAAGACCCAAATAGCAGTCCAAGATCTCATTAATAAAAAAGATAGCAGTGTAAGAACTTGTTCAAGACTTAAATAGCAGTGCAAGAACTCATTTATGACAAAGATAGCAGTGTAAGAACTTGTTCAATACACAAATAGCAGTGCAAAAACTTGTTCATGGCCAAGAAAAGCAGTGTAAGAACTTATTCAAGACCCAGATAGCAGTGTAAGAACTCATTCAAGACCCAAATAGCAGTCCAAGAGCTCATTAATGATACAGATAGCAGTGTAAGAACTTGTTCAAGACTTAAATAGCAGTGCAAGAACTCATTTATGATAAAGATAGCAGTGTAAGAACTTGTTCAATACACAAATAGCAGTGCAAAACTTGTTCATGGCCCAAATACCAGTTTAACTCTTTCATGGCCCAAATAGCAGTGTAAGAACTTGTTTAAGACCCAGATAGCAATATAAGAACTTGTTCAAGACCCAGGTAGCAGTGCACAGACTTGTTCATGACCTAGAAAGCAGTGTTAAAACCCGTTCCAGACCCACATAGCAGTGGGTTTTAAGAATTTAAGAATGTATTTTATTAGATGACTACTGATTCTTTATATGTTGGTTACGTATTATCGTTCCTTTTAATTTTCTTGTTTTTGTTAGTCTTTCTATGTCATATGACTTTTTATGCATAATAAAAGAATATATTGTGCTTCGAGTGGCACTGCATCATTAGCCTCAGTGCGCTGTATTGCAAGCATATCTGCCTACAAAGGGTCTGAAAAAAAGAAGCTGCAACTCTACTACAGGCCCCTAAAGGCTGCTTCACACTCGGGTGACAGATGCTATTCCTTTAGTTTACGTGACGTTCCTTTTTCTCTCTCGTTTGATCTTCTTGTTCACATTTCCTTTATCCATCTAGTTAAATGCCGTTGCCAAGCAACAGGTGTCTCGGGCCTATAAAACAGAGACGTCTCCGCTCCCTTTGGAAGTTTGGTGCTGGTTGGCCCTTCCTTTTCTCATGAAAAGCGGCTATGTACAGTGGTACTAAGTATCACTACACATTCATTTTTCACTTTTTTTTAAAAGGAAATAAATTTGGCTGCTAAATTCTCTGGGGGGTTTTAAACACTTTCACTGCCAGGGATGCCATGCCATCTGTCAGTAAAGGGAGATCCCTGGATTGTTAGTGCAGTCTTACTTTTGTGTTGGCACTCAAATGTGCTTACGGTTAAAGGACCAAGGAAAAGTATAATAATTTTGATGCCTCTGCTGGACCCTGGAGGCATCCATGATATGTTGGTGCACCGTCTGTGCGTGAGGGCGCCACTTACACCTCTGCAGAGCAATGTTTGGTTTTAGAATTGTGGGGGAAAGGTACCTGGTGTCAATTGCAATCAGATCAAATTATCTAACAATGTTTCCTGACTTCCCACTGCTTCCTCCTTTCCCATCTCTTTGTGTAACCAGAAGTTCAGTGAGAAAGTTACATTTGAAAATCTCTCTTTGGCAAGTATCGCAATATCCTTCCAAGAGTCCTAGACATAGGTTATGTGATTTTGGGGGGCATTAAGAGGTCCTTGGAATTGTGAGTATGGGGAGCCATTTTGTGGTAATGTGAAATATATTGTGGCCCACAACATAAGAAATGGGTACGATAAAATTGTTTTAATCAATAATTAAACACATTTTAAAAGTCCAACAGCCCTATTAAATTCCAGTCTTGCGAGCAACGTGTGAGCTACGCAGCAGGGCCGTCGGTATCAACACTGCGAAAATGTACATGAGGAGTGACAGCCTGCTCCCACACCTCCTCAATTGCTGCGGGGGTCCTAAACGGGACCCCTGCTGCAAGGGGTTAATGTGGGGACACTTCGGGGGTCCCGATGGGACCCCCAGCATAGAGGAGGGTTAATGGGGGGGTTAATTTTAGGTGCAGCGGCCGGGATTGCTGATAGTGTGCCGCGGGCCATTTAAGGAGCCGTGGCGGGGAATTTAAAAACGTTAAATGCAGCAGGGGCCTGATCTATGCAGATCGGGACCCCTGCTGCAAGGGGTTAATGTGGGGGGGGGGGGGGGGCTGCAGGGGTCCCAATAGGGACCCTTGCAGCATGGGGATGTGTTTAGGGAGCAGGGGGAGCATCACATGGCTGTCTCGGGCTGCTCCGAGGCAGCACTTAGAGGCTTTAGGATCCCTTGCTATCACTTTTTTGTGCTCGTAGGGATTCTTCCGAGGTGCGAGATTCACCTCATAGATTTCAGGCTGCGTGTGACTCCATAGCTCTCTCGGAGCCTATTCGTTGCCATTTTTGGGAGTCATCTCGCAAAGCAGGCTGCGAGGGACGTATTGGGGAATCGGTCCTCGCAAACAGCAAAAAAATGCCTTTTGCGAGGACCGAGAGAACTAAGAGGGCTAATTTAATAAGGCTCCAAGTGTTGACAACAACTTTTAAAATTAAATTATTTAAATAAATTATAATTATTTGAAATATATTTTGAACGTGATATTTTGGCTTCATTTATCAACTGAACAGTTCTCAAACAGTTGCATTTTATCTAAACTTTGTATAAATATTAGGTATTGGGTCCAATGTCATGAGTGCAGTCACTTGCTTGTGAGTATGCATAGCCATTTATGTGTGCAGGTGACTACACTCAAGACAATGGACCAAAGGCCTCAGCACCAATTAGCATTAAAGCAATGATCTCACATTAATTTAAGATTAGAATATTTGTTTGTATGGATCAGAATGGTTTACTGACAGTATTGCATACTTCAATATTACTTTACTGTTGGAAAATAGCATGCAACTGATAAAGTAGTTGTTATTACCTATAATTTTAAATTATACCATATTTGGAAACTCTGTTGTGTCACTTCAAGCACGAGGATAGCCGTATGCTTAGCCCAAGCTTGCTTAAATTCCTTTACAGAAACGGTAAAGATATTTACGCACTTGGAGGCTCATCCAGTTATCTAGCATCCTTCCAGTGACCTCTTATTCTTGCAAGAGGTAATTTCCCCTTACTATACTTACTATACTGGTCAAAGATGCAAAATAGTGCATAACAAACAGTATATGTATCTAAAAGTAGTACCACAAAGTCACTGATATAAAATCACTGAGTTCCACAGAATAGGATGGTATTTAGCCATAATCCAGGGAGCTACTGCTGTCAAACAGGTTTGGCTTTTTCGATTCTTACCAATCCTATTGGTTTTTTTCCCCACTATTGTTTACATTGGAATAATGAACAATGTGTTTTGGTTTTAATAAGTTATAGTTATGACTTTGTATCGTTGTTCCTTTAAAAAAAAAAAAACAGTGCTTGGAGTCCTTTTAAAGTAAGACTGCAAAGTTATAGCAGAGAAGTATATCAATAAGTATAAATTCAACTGTTTTTTGTTAAAGTTTTTGAATGGAAGTGTCTCATTGTCACAACTGAACGCGTTAAAAAAGAGGCTGGGTCTTTTCAGATAATTTATGCTTGAAATACCTAACTTTTTACTTGCTTATCTAACATTTCCACTATTTTTTTTAATAACAACCAATTGAAATTATATTGATTTATTATTGGTGTACTTTTCGTTGATACAGTAAGTGGGACCTTGTGCGGCTTATTTATGGTTCCCTATAAGAGGTAAGCATCATGAATGGGACACCTCTCTGAGCCTGTAATTATTTTCTACTTCGGACAAATACCAAAAAAAGCAGAGCAAAGCGTTCGCTAGAACCAGGGAACCGTTTGTGCTGAATTAACAGGAGGCCTCTGGAGGTTTCCCTGCTGTCAGCAGAAGCAGCTGGGCGGTGGGCTGAGAGAAGATTTTTTCAGGATGCACGTGGGAAGCTTACAGTAAGGAGGCATCACAAGGGGAGGAGGGGGAGGAATGAGAGCTGGAGAGAGAGGGAGAAAGAGAGAGAGAGAAAAAAAACGAGAGAAATGATGTCTGGCAGACAAGTGTGCGACAGGAATAAGAGATAAGCAGGAATTAGAAATGCATTAGTACAGCCTTCAAAGCAAAAGAAGCAAAGGATATGAGGGCATATCCAAAACTGGCAATGCTTTTAGATAAGAGAGGAAGGAGAGATGATATGAGGGTACACACACTAGAATGACCACCTGATTGGAATTGCCAAGGACAGCGTATGGCAGTTTTCTTTCTTTTATCTTGTATGCCAACAAATTTGCCTAAGGACTAAAGTACAAAAAATCTGTGGGGATTGACGGATAGGACTTTTTTGTGCTATGTGCATGACTATGTGGAGACATTTAGGAGAGAATAATGGATACCAGGAGTGTTGTTAGGTACTGGCTAGTAGGTCTTCAGTCATTAGTTTAATTAGTAAAGGCTCTAGTCTGTCCTTTATAGCAGTTGGCAGTTAGATAGGCAGCTGTTTCTGCCTGCACTGGCCTCCCAGAAACATATTGGAAAAGTCGACATTGTACAAGAACACACATCCTACACATTGCTATAGTGGTGTTGATCACCTAGACATACTCTTGGCAGTGACACCTCCAAATAAAAAATTCCCATTAGAGTATCGCTGACCAAGCTGCCAGGGCTGACCTGTGTCCCCCATTGAATAGATCTGCATTACTAATTAAAGGGACTCTTTAGGCGAAACTGTGTTTTCTTTAACTGTTTTAACTAGGTTACTGAATTAGTTTTATCCTTTTTAAAATGTACACTTCTGAGAAAAGCCCCTCTTCTGGGATCCCCATTTCTTTATATTATCATGCAGGGTGCCATGGTTCACAGCTGTGACATCACAGGGGATTGGTTTCACCCTACAAGTAATTCCTGCTGCCCAGACAAACATCATATCCCCATTTTCTTGCAAGCAGTACAAAACACTGGTGAAGCCCTTCAACTGTCGGTGTGGTCAAAGCTGTGAAACTGGGCACCTTACATGAGAGAGAACAGGAAGAAAGGGGAGGTTCCAGAAGGTGAGAAGGCTACTTAGAAGTAAAACAAATAATTGTCATCTTTTTAAAACATTTATAAAAAAACAAACAAAAAAAAATGTATTTTAAACATATACAGCAATGGATTCTGGAATCTGAGACCGGGGTGTGTTTGTGTCGTGGCACACAAGACCCAGGCCTAGGGCAGCACATTTTCAGGGACAGCAGGCAACCTGAATATGCAGTACATTGAAATATGTCTGTATAAGCACATACATGTATATATGCTGTGATATTTCTGACATACCATATAAATACATAAACAAACAGAAATTAATGATTTGAGATATGGAAAGTAGAAAGGAGGAGCTGTCATTGGGATGCCGACTCATAAATCTGAATGGCTTAGGCCAGCATAAAACCTAAATACGTCCATGATCTGAGATACAAAATAGAAAATTTCCTTTAAAAGCTATGAAAAGTTATTTTTTAATCCGGTTTTTGAATCTTTTAAGTTTTGCACAGTACATTAGACTTTGCTTTGAGAAATGTACAAGATCCAATAAATAATTCAGGTTCTAACAAAAAACATCAGTTTTCAGCTTGGTTAAGACAACAAAAGTCATATTGTAAAGTCTTTTGAGTCATTTTATCTTCCTGTTTATTTCTATTTCTGTAATATAACGTGCCTCCAGATAATACTGAGTCCCTTTAAGTGCCCCACCTTAGAGAAATTTAAAGAAATAAAAGTTATAGAGCTTGTCAATGGTACTGTAATGCACAATTCGAGTAGACTGGGAGATGCTGTTTGCTGTATTTTCTAAAGTGTTCTTGGTGCCATCTGCATATTAGATGTCATGGCCTTAATGGCTAAAAACAAAAAAAAGGGCCACTATAATTTACAGTTATGAAAAAAAATCATCTGTGTCCTTCCTTTGGCAGTTTAGACCTACAGCCTCCTCTAACAAAAACAATGACTTTTACACAAGGGTGTAGGACCCAAAGAAAACATAGTATATATTATAAATATATGACACAACATTGAAAAAAAAATGGGTGGGGGGGGTTGTTGTCCCCCTCCCCCCCCCAGTTCCAATACCCATGCTTTTACATACATATCCATACTTACAGTTTATTCTAAGTAG
This sequence comes from Discoglossus pictus, assembly GCA_027410445.1. Classification (NCBI taxonomy): domain Eukaryota; kingdom Metazoa; phylum Chordata; class Amphibia; order Anura; family Alytidae; genus Discoglossus; species Discoglossus pictus. Next base: position 50,683,328 of record CM050167.1, read on the forward strand.
AAGCTTGTTTTTTATTCACCTAAGAACTAACTAACCTAAACCTAGACCCCTGTGAATACAATCAATACAAAGTATGTTTTCTTATTTTGATTTCGGGGAACTGGTCAAGAGGTTGTCTGAGTAAAAACATTTTTTAACACAATTTTCTTTTCAATATTTATAAACTGCTTTTTTCAATGCATGCACAAGAATTTTTACACTAATTTTTCAAAGATCCATGCTGACAATGTTCCATTCTCTTGGGACATATAGTAGCAGTTGTAGAGCTTTGTGGAATCAGTTTCTGCTATATTAATAAAAAAATAATAATATTCATTATAAATTTGCTATGGAAGCAATGCTCTCATCTTTGTTCTGTCTCATTTTTTTGCAAGTCTGACAATTTTATGAAAAATAGGATAAAAGCAGCCTTCTTTGTCTTGAGATACATTTTAGGATGGCACTAAAACCAGGATAGGCTAAGTCTAAATTTAACAGTCTGCCCTAAAGCAGTTATAGCGAGGGCAATGTGTCGTCTATAAAATAAATTCTGAATTCCACAGCATGTCCTGTCTTTTACCAGCTTGTATTTTAAGAGGAAAGCCCAAAAAAAGAAAAATTTTCACCTGAAATATCCTATATTTCGGTGTAAGGATTATCAGTACTGTGTGCTCTAATGGTTCTACATTTTTGTTACCACAACAGGGTAGCAGCCTGCCAGAGCCTGTCCCTGATAATCTGTCACTAAATGCTTAGTTTATCCACTATATATTCTCCCAATTACAGCCTCTCCCCTGGGCTGAGGAGCTATAAGCAAAAACATTTCTGCTCACTCGCTGAGCCTGGAAGCTGCTTCTGGCAGATGTCTCCACATCCGTGTCCTTATTTGTATGTAAACACAGTGCCGACAACACAACTTTTCACATTCCTACAGATATTGTGGGTAAAATGGTCTGGAAGAGGAAAAAATAAACAAATCTGTCAATTTCTTGTGGGCCTGTTGTACGTTGTAATATTAATCTAGACTGTGGAGTCTAGGGATTCAAGATTATTGCATTATTCATAGTAAGGTTATCTTTTAAAGACTTCTAAAATCAGATATATATTGAATTCCAAACAGCAAACCTGGAAATCTAGTAATTTGCTGGTTAGCTATTGCTCATTTCTGTAAGATGCAGGATGTGCTTCTGTGTGTAGAACAGTTACTTTGAAAACAATCCAGATAGGTTTATTAGTTTATTAGTTCTTAAGAGCCATTGTAATGTCCTTAAATAGGAGGTAGTTATTTTAATTAGTTATTGATCCTAAATAAAATCTGTATGAACCTCCTACCAAGTCATCAAAGTGATGGCTGTAACTATTGTTGGGAGGTAGTGCTCAATGGTCAGACATAAGTGGGTATTCTTCATTGGCAACTACCAGCTTATCAGCCAGATAATGAGTGCCCGCTTCTGTCTAGACACAAACTTTTATCTAACAGTTTACTGCTTCCTCCACTTTTTGGTTGGGGACGAGGGGGTGAGATGAATAGCTCAATTGGAGGCTTATGTTATTATTGAAAATAAGTTAAATACTTAATGTTACTATTTTTTAAAATAAATCAATAGGGCTTTTATTAATAATCAATGCCTAATCAAGATATCTTCCTCCTGTTTTTAGGATATTAGAGGTCCTTTAAAGAGCTAATACTACAAAGTAAATTTACTTAATTTGAAAGTAAAACGTGTTTTGGACTGGAGCTTGCTGGTTGTATTAATTATCACCATCCTTACTTGTAGATTCAAGTCCAAAACCAGCTTAACACCAATATAATGCCAAACTTATAGGCCTTTAACAGTATACATGTATATTGTTAGCTTTAGGTTGTAGTGTCTACAAGCACAGGATGGTATTGTGGACCACCCCCTATAGGATATACACAGTCGTGTCTGTTGTCTCCTACCCCTATCACCAACTCACTCTTTCATTATAACGTTCGTCCCAAATCAGCAATAAAGCTGCTGCGGCCCAGTTGCCAGTAACTCCAACGTTTCAGTGGGTCCAGCAGCGACCCACTGAAGGTGTAGCAATCATATACATTAGTCTAGTCTCTCTTTGTTAATAATTATTTTCCTTCTCCACATGATTATTTGTGTACTCACATATGTAAATAAATAACCCCAAAGTTGAAATAACACTTCTGGGGACAATATAATTTGGTGATCCTTATATGATTGGGTTCTCCATGAACTACCAAATAGTAAATGACCTGTTTCTTCTTTAAGAAATCAACAAAGGGAGGTATTGTGACTAATAAAGCCCCACGTCCTTATGGAATACAGCCAAGGGCACTAAGGGAACTGAATTCTGTAATAGCCAAACCATTATATCTATTTTATTCAAGTCTCACTCACTACAGGGTCGCTGCTAGATGACTAGGGGAAAGCAGAGGTGATACCTATATTTAAGAAGAGAGCAAGAACAAATTCATGGCATTATAGACTTGTAAGCCTCTCTTCTTGTATACTATCCCTTATTAACCCTTCTAAAAGCTTTCCCACTACAGAATATGCCTATTTGAACAAAATTATAAGAGTCAACATTGATTTATGAGGGATAGGTCATGGCAAACAAATCTAATTAGTTTCTATGAGGAGGTTAGTAGGAACTTGGATCAGGTCAACTCAGTGGATGTAGTCTTTTTGAATTCTGGGAGACTATTGTGCAAACTAAGAGATACAGGAATTGCAGTAAAAATCTGCTCACAGATTGACGGATTGAGAGCTGACTAAAAGATAGGAAGCAAAGGGTTGTTTTAAAAAGAACATACTCAGATTGGATTAATGTAATTGGCGTTCTTTAGGGTTCAGTATAAGGTCCTCTCTTTGTTAATGACTTAGAAGTAGGACTGGAGAGTATTGTCTACATTTTTTGATGACACTAAGTTGTGCAAGACAATTAAATCAGAACATGATGTACAAAGGGATTTGCAAAAATTAGAGAAATGGGCAACTAAATAGCAAAAGAGATTTAATACAAAAAAAGGATATTTTAGAGGTGGAAAAAGTACAGAGAAGAGCAACAAAACTAATAAGGGGAATATAGGGGCTAAGTTATGAAAAAAAGACGAACCAAATGAAACGTATTTTCTCTAGGAAAAAGAAGTCTTAGAGGGAATAGGATTACATTAAATAAATACATCCAGGGTCAGTATAAGGCTTTGTCAAGTGAGCTTTTTGTGCCAAGAGGTTTTCCGCTGAGAAGATAGGTTAGAAGGGAAAAGATTCCACCTTAAAGAAAGAAAAAGGTTCTTCACAGTAAGTGTGGTTAAAAGGTGGATTTCTCTACCAAAGGAGGTGGTGACGGCAAATTTGACAGATAACTTTAAAAGGGATTGGATATATATTTTATCCTGGATAACAAGAGGAGTATTGTTCCAGAGAGGAATCCGATTGCAAGTATCTGGGGCCAGGAAGACATTTTGTTTTTCTTCCCTCTTTGAGACAATTGGCAAAGCTTCCATATTTTGTTTTCTGTTTGCCTTCCTCTTCATTTTACAAAGGTCAGAGGATATCTAAAAAGGTTGAACTTGATGGACTAAAAGTATTTTTTTCAACCTTAAAGGGATATGTAAGTTTGCTGGATTATGAATGCATCTGATAGATGAGAATTAGTAGTGTATGCAAACATCTTTGCATGACAAAATCCAAAAATAAACATTTAAACACTTACATTAAAGTCAGCAAAATCTCTTGTAATTTCTGAAAGTTGAACATTAGGGGTAACACCTTCCAAACCCAGGCTAAATTAGCATGACATTTAAAATGATTTGTTTTGCCAATCAGGTTAGCTGAAACTTTTGAATTAACTCTGGGTTCCTGTTTGTGCTGAAAAGCAGTCTGGGATATATACTGTATCACTGATATATGCTATGTATCGCTGCTGGCATACAGAAAGGAAGCTGCAACAAGAGTGGCTAAGCAAGCAACAGCAGGTAAATAGTGTGTTAATATTGCTCCCATGATGCTGCATGCTGAACAGATGCCTGTGTAGACACCCCCTGGAGGTGTCAACATAATCATTAGAGGGATTTAATAAAATAAAATGTTTTATGAGATGTGCTGCATACACATTAGCTGCTTTTGCCTATAGAGTGCAGAAATGTATTGATCCATGAAACTTTCATTACTATGTAACTATGACTATCCAGGATATTGTGGGGATGAATGTGGACAAAAGCAGGTCTTCAAGGAATGAGATCATTGGGTTCAGATTTCAGTATCACCAAGTTAGGTGCCTCACCAAATGAGCTGTTGTTAGGTACGTCACAGCTGGTCCATGCCTGGATCCAACCATTTGTGCTGTAGTTTTGGCACCAATTGTTCATAGGGCATCAATCACAGTAGAGGGCATTACAATACTTTGGTCAAATTGTATATGTTCCCTTAGTGTATTCATTGTTCTCCCAACATGTTTCTCAAATAATCACACATGGTTTGTTTTGTGCACTTGGATTTACTGGAATCATACACAAGGCAGTCTTTTGCTCAAAAATTCTTCAAGTGAGATTATGATTCTCCTCAGCAGTGAAACAGCAAAATGTTCTTAATACATGATTTTTTAAATGATAGCCTGTATATAGTAGGTGTTATCAGAGTAAATGTCTTAGCAACATGGTTATTTGATGGACGAACTCTCTCCTCCACTGTATTTTGTGCTCTTGTTGTTATTAATTAATTACAAGAAATTTCAATTTTTATATTCAAGGAACCAAGTTATATTCAACACTGGTCCCTTTTCGACCCCAAACAGATAATAGATTAAAGGCTGCTAATCTATTATCTGTTTGGGGTCAAAAAAGGGACAAGTGTTGACCATGCAATGTGCACTTTCCATATACTACATATACAGCTTAAACAGTTATGTCAGGACCTGTTATGTGACATTTAGCTAACTCTCTATCCTAGCTCTCTATATTATTTAAGTACCCAACATGCCCTATATATCATAAACATGTAGACCACTCTGTATCTAGGACATAATCTAACACAATATTTATTCAAAATAAACACTTGTAATGGAACCAACTCCTGAGAGCTTAATGGGGTCCATCTCATGAGACATACATCATGAACCATATGGTAACCATTCCCTTGAATTATATAAGCTATGTACCGGATGGAACCCAACTCCTGAGATATACCCATAATGTACCGGATGGAAGCCAACTCTATATGCTATGCACCTGATGGAACCCAACTACACATAATGACACATAAAACTGATGGTAAGCCAACTCTTGAAATATACACAGCACACCCATGACGTTAACCCAACTACTGATTTATACAACTGAGTATACAAGTGATGGTAACCAATTCATAATATATACACAGTGAGCATTTTATGTTAATCCTGTTTCTGAGAAACATACAGTATGCCCCTCATAGTAACCCTGTTTTTCAGATATATGCAGCATACTGTTGGTGGTAATCAACTTCTGAGATATATACATGCATCTGATAGAACCCAGCTCCATGGATATGCACAGCATGCATCTAATAGGACCCGATTCCTGAGATAGCCTGTACTTGATAACTTGAAGTTATACCATATTGTCTAATGCATGCAGCATGTACCCAATGAATGTCAAACCCAACTGATATAATAAGCACAGCATGTGTGTGATGTTAAGTCAACTACTCTAATACACACAGCATGTACTGGGATATCTCCCCACTGCTGTGACACATCATGGAAGATGATAGCTCAAAATCATGTATCTGATGATAACAAGGAAAGCATATATCCAATCATAAAGCTACCATAGTGGCACACCAGCAGAGACATCTTATAATTATTTTATAGGTTATGATATACACTCATACCCCCCACTACCCCAGGGGAGGATTTTCAATCATTCCAATATTCTGATTCACGTGAAAGAACATTTATACATCAGAAAGATATATATGTACGGCTTATGTAGAGTGTGTAAATACATAAAAGTGAATGGATACAAATGTTTATTGTTAAATGTAATCTGCCGGTACAGGTGAAGCAAGATCATGGTCATGTAAATGCAATATTGATAACTTGCCAGAGGGTGTATTCTGTATTTGCAATTTAATGGTATATTATTTTACAGGATGTGAAATGCCATAGGGAGCAATGATATTTGAAGGTAATCACAAATGTCTTGGAGTTATAGCAGCTGAACCCACATTCTTGAAAACCCATCACTGATGGAGAGACTAAATAATATTATACTAAATAATATTATATGTTCATGTGTCAAATATTGGAGTAGCAGCAAATATTAAAAATAACTACTAGTCAGTAGAAATAGGAAAGGGATAACACTAAGTTACATTTATAAAACACATTCTTCGTCCATATGACTTGTCTAATATAGGCCGCTCCTAAATGCTGTAGGAATGAATTTAGCCTTCGGCTTTTATTTAAAATTTGAGCTTGAAAGGACCACACGAAAGTATAGAATAGAATAGAAGAGCACCTTAATGTCAAAATTGTAAAAGATTGTTACAAAAGCGTTTTGCATGAAGAATCAGTGGTCAATAATGTAGAATAATTACGTTAATACATGACAAGGGGGATTATGGATTATTTTCTATTTCCTGACTAGTAACAAGATAAAGAATTGCAGGAAAGTTTGGGAAATTTGGTATATCCACAAATGCATACCTGCCAACTGTAGCTCTTCTAGGGAGACACTTCCCTCTTTTCAGGATAAATCCTCCTATACCTCTTATCCTACAAAATGTCCAAAAGTTCTATCAACTTGCTTTTCAGCCCTGTCCATGTCCCACTTTCGCTGGTTCCTCTTGTTGTTCCTCTGAAAGACTAAGAGAAAATTAGAAGCACAGAGTCCAGTTCTACAGAATATTTATGTGTGTGGTGCATTGTACAACTATTGTGCCTCTGTGCAAAAATGGCTAATCCATAAATTATAAGCCCTATATAGCATTTCCTTTCAGATTTGCTCCAGATCACAAAGAACATTGGTCAAGTCATTGGAGGGACATTGTCTGCATAGCCAGCTGATCATTTAAACTAATGAAACTAATTAGCAGCTTCTTTCACTGCATAATATGACAAGTGAGAACTGAACTGTTCCCAGAGAAGTAATTTTTAGCTACAAGTTCTAAACCAGAGGATCTCCACTTCCATGGGTATATAAAAAGTGGGGGGACAACCCCCCCCCCCCCACACAGATATTTTACTATGCCTAGAGAAGCATGTGGTGTTGTATTTTTAAACTCTATGCATATCCCACACAGATTTTCTTTGTCTCCTACACCCATGTCCACTTCTACATTAAAATTAACTATTTATCTGTCCAGAGGTTTATCCTAAACTAGGAAATTGCCCATCAAAAATGACGGGAGAAAAATTGTAAGGCTAACAATGCTGTTTGCCACACAATACGAGGCTATGGGCCCTCTGAGCACCTTCGGCGCTCATTGCGTGGCTCGCAATGAGCGCCTTCGGCAGTCATTGCAAGCCTCTTCGCTTTGTAGTTTATAGGCTTTGCGCTTTAGTGTTACTGTCTTCGGTTGTGTTACTGCCTTGGGTTGAGTTGCTAGTGGCTTGCGTTAAGTGTTACTGCCTTGTGATAAATGTTAGTGGCTTGGATTAAGTGTTACTGGCTTTTGGTAAGTGTTACTGCTTAGGGCTATTTTTCACGTCCTTCGGGCTAGTTTTACGTCCTTGGGGCTAGTTTTACATTAGGCCTGCGTGGTCCTATGCGATCTCAAACGTTACACACACTGACAACTATTTATACAACATTAGTTAATTGGTGATACATCATTAGTTAATTGGTGTCCTTTCTCATAGTCACTATACAATCTTCCTAAATGAGCAATTACCACAAAAAAAACGATTGTATGAATCAGTAAAATAAATTTGGATTCCAGACCATGGCATAATTTTCAAAAAAACTATTTAGACCTTGGGGAATTGTGAAACATTATTTGACTATCCCTTTTCTAAGCTATAGTACATTCATTGTCCATGTAATTATCATTATTTGTCTTTATTTATATACCACCAACATGTATTGTAGAGTTGATTACAAAGGTACAGTAGAGTAGACTACAATAAATACAACGTTAAACAAATTAAGATTATACAGAAATACGAGAACAATATAGTATAATAAGACAAACATGTAGTGCAAAAAAATAGAGGTAACTTTTCTGAATAGCTTCAATTCTAGCATTCTATTCAAAGTAGGGAGATGTTATAAATACTTGTTAGAAATCTTACGACATCAACATTCCATTTAAGGATCACTGTCATTTTCTTAGAAGAGAAGTCAGTTTTTTTAATTATGCATCGATCTTGCAATTTTCAATAATAAACTTACTTTCAAGGGAAGGGTCTGGCTACGATACAAGTCTGAGTGGCCTCTTATCTGATGAGGTTGCAGATACCTAGAGTCTAGATAACCATACATAGACTGTCTTCCAGACAGAACTAGTTGGAAATAGAAACCACTTCAGCACAGAACATCTCAGGTTAAGTACCATTATGTTGATATAAACATGTGCCTGAAAAGTTAGCACCTCCTGCCAGCCAGAGCCACCTCCTCAATCGATCTTACAGTGGTGGACACCAGCTGCAGTTGAATCTGATATTTGAAAGTAAGCTTAATAGTGAAGGAAATTGTTGTACTCCACCTTAAGTGTGAGTAGCTTCAAAGTAGTGCTATTGGAATGGAAAAAATATATATAATGTAAATACCAAGAGTCAGTAGTCCCCAAAGGCCCCAAAGGTTGTCCAACCTTGTAAGATTCAGTTCACTCACGCTAAGAGTAAAATCCCTGATACAATAGGGCCAGTATAATGTTGAGTATGTAGTCAATGTAGAGAAGGGTATATGTATCCCATGAACCAGGTAGAAAGCTTCTCCATTGAATACTGCCCATATATTATTCCAAGTGTTAGATCATGAAAAAGAAGAAAAGGAAGGCGGGGAGAGAAAGCGCACCGCGTCCTAGTACAGATTGTGTGAAATTGTGTGATCTGCACTAGGAGGTGATGCGCTTCTCTGCCCCCCCCTTCCTGTTTCTTCTTTTTCTTGAAGCTTAATAGTGCATATTGCTATTTAAAATCATTACATATGGATTTAATTAATGTTCAATGGCTAATTAAGGCATCTAGCTATTGTTTGGCCACTGCAGTGGCGCTTTAATGACTAAAATGCTTTATTTGTTCTCCTATTGAATGGGGATAGAGGGGTGGAAGATGGGTCATTCTATTAAAAACAGACTTAATGATTTGATTGAACCAATATATCTGACCTACTTGCTGACAACACCTTTGGGAGTACATGGCACAAAAATACAATGAATTTCTTGCAATGAATTGTCAAAGGTTATATTTTTGCAGTTGTTTTTTATAAGTAAAACCTTATTTCTTTCTTGCAGTATTACAGGTTTTGGTACAGATGATTATAACATGTGTAGCACTTTGGAAGCCAGAGTATAAAAAGAAGCATGTCTTTAAATAACAGGATATGTACTGATATTGTTTTCCTTAGCTGTTTCTTGAGTTGACGTAGAAGATAATCCCATCTTTATCTCAGAGCTGCAAGTTCTACAGTGCTTTATGAAAGAAGTTAAAAAAAATGGCAAAACAAATAGCGATTTGGGCCAGGCTGCCTTCTGTAAAAAAAAGCGCCATGGACGGCAAGAGAAGGCGAGTGCTGGCAATAGATAGAGCCAGACACTTAACGGCAACTTGTCTGTCCGATTGTCTGTAATTAATAGCAATATGTAGATGTTGCAGTTACATTCCCCATGAGTCCAGCTGCACAGGCTCTACAGCGAGGAAAAAAAATCCAAGACACTAATTATTTTTTCTGCATATTAACTACCTTGTTTACACCCCCTCCAAAACGGAGGCAGAGAAGTTGTGTTGCTGTTTCGGATCAGTACACTCTCAGGAATACACAATACATCAACCCACTGATTCCCCAAATGTATGTCAGATGCTTCTCTTTCCACTCTCTAGCTCTGTCTTTCCCTGCCCATGTGGCTCTCTCTGTAGATCAGTCTCGTCATATTTGTATTAGTATATATCTATATATGTATCTGAAAGACTGAAGGCACACAAAGAAGTTGATGGCAGAGGCGGAGGTGGATAGATGAGGTCAATGAAGTTATGAACATGAGCTTAAGGGAGCTCAGAGAGGCAGTGGATGACAGATGTGCCTGGCGAGCTCCAGTCCATAGCATCCTGGATATATATATGTGTGTATGTATGTGGGTAAGTGACCTGGTTTGGAAATAATTAATCCGTTGCTATGCCTAAAACTGTGGAATACAGTAAGCCTAAGCCTTAAAGGAGCCATGTATATAGTGGTTATGGGATTAACAGAGTGAGCATGCATTGTGGTCTCATTTGCATGTCCCTGCCCAGTTTTGCCAGAGTGCAGTGCATCAAATGTATTTCTGAGAAATTTGAGCAGGAAATAGGTTTATTAACTTATTTTTTAGACATTCAAATGGAATTATGGATGTACTATTCATTGCTTTACTATTGTACTCTGTATAGTGGAGGGCTTCTATCACTCTTAGCCCACCATATGTGAAACAGTGTGTGTATATATATATATATATATGTATATATATATATATATATATATATATATATATATATATATATATATATATATATATATATATATATATTTCTTTATTTACTTATTTATTTATATATTTATATTTATTTATATATACCGGTGTGTATATATATATTTATTTATATATACCAGTGTTTTATTATTTATATATATTTGTATTTATATATATATATATATATATATATATATATATATATATATATATAAACATATATATATATATATACATATATATATATATATATATATATATATATATGGTTGATGTTTAGTCTCAGTCATGAAGTTACTATACTAACTGATTTGCCTTTTTGATCTGATGTAGTGTTGCGTGTACTAGCCTATCATATACCTCATCTCAGCAACATGATGCTGCATGTCTTCTGAGACGTGATCCCTGATAGCAATCCCCGATAGCAATACAGAGTCAGTGTCTACATATGCTGTAGAGGGCAGACCCATGCAGGGATTAGATGTATAATTTTAGGAAGTAAAAATAGCACTTTTAAGCACTTCTTAACAAAACAAAATACATAAAAAATAAATACTTACATAGGTATATTATATACCTAGTAAAATACAAATGGGTCCTTTAAAACTTTCTATGGCCTTCTGCGTTTTGGTTTATCACCAGAAGTTCAGACTTCAGCACTGAGAGGTTTATAATGGCAGATAATACAAGTGTGAGATATTTAATTTATGTTTCATATCTTTATAATTTATTTTTTGATACATATTTAAAATGGAGTGATGAGTCTGATTCTGAATATTACTAATTCCGGCTCAGTCAGAACTTTAGTTTCCAAGCTGGCAACAGAACAATCATTCTTCCCTCCTTCAATACTAAGGTATTGAACAGATGACTCAGCCAATGTCTCGTCTTTTCTCTCTTGCCAAAAAATAGCTGTGTGTTGGGCTTTATTTGAGCTCTTCTCTTGCAACATTCCATAGAAAAACTGTCTAAGCATTCGGGTTTGGCTAAACTTCACTTGGTGCACTTTCTGGCATAGCATTTTGCTATTATCCCTACCATAAGTGTTGCTCAAATATAGGATGTAAAAGGCATAAAGGTGGTCAAAACATAGAGTATCAATATCAATTAAAATATAAACAACTAACATTACATTTATGTTTTAAAATATATAGGTGGATTTTAGCATTGCAGTCTACAACGTTTGTGCTTTTCCCACCCCCTATTAGGTGTCAATGGGATGGAAACGTATTTGTTGTCCTCCTAGGAGTCTTTATCTGCTTCCTTCCCTGCACTGGCCACGGCAGACAGACTGGTCTGTAGGAAATTTTAGGACAACCTCTTTGACATTTCTGCCTTCCCCAATGACACCTCTACTACCATTTCTGTAAAGTAGATATTTTGCACATTACCTCTCTTTCATTTTCCAACCTTGTTCTTACATTACTTCCTCTTGCCTTTTGTACTTTATTATATCCCTGCTTTTGTCAAATATATATATATATAATAGGAAATTGCCCCTCAAAAATGCTGGGATAAAAAATGTAAGACTGGCAATGCTGTTTGCCACACAATGTGAGACGTTTGCTCCTCTGAGCACCTTCAAAACTCATTGCAAGCCCTGTGCCTCTTCCTCTGTGTACTTAAACTTTCCTGCTTTGGCGCTCCTCGCGAGCCCCACGCTGAGTGCCTTTGGCGCTGATCGCGGGGTTCGCAATGAGCGCCTTCATTGCGATCCTTTCCTCCCGCCTACTGTACGGGCTGCTCATTGCAAGTTTTGTTAACCTGTAAGTTTTGTGCTTGGGAATGCCATGTGTCTCTTTCCACTATCTCCCCCCGTCCCTTCCCTGTGTCTTTCTCATCGGTATTTCTGCTGAATATTTGCGTGTTACACGCTGACTACCGTCGTTTTTTTTTCCAAAGTCCCGCGTGCCTGGCGTTGTTGGTGTGTGTTACTGTTGTTGCCGTTGTGTATTTACTAAGTCCTGCTTGCCTGGCTTTGCTCAGCCTCGTTTTCATCCAGTTTCAGAATTTTTTACGTTTTTCGTCCGCCATTTTCTTCCTTGCTTAGACGATTTTAGATTGACGAAAACCCCTTCAAATTCACTTGCAATCTCACTCCCAGGCTTCCTTCCCCTGTGCTGTGTGTGAGTGTGTTAATTTTTTTTGTTAAATTTTTTTGTTTGTTTTTTGTGTTTTTAGAGTTACGCGCTTGGCTCGCAGTTACAACCCTTGCAGTCGCGTGCCTCAACTGCTCGCCCGCTTTGCGAGGTGAGCAGTGCAATGAGCGCCGTTGGCTCGCAAAGTGTGACCAACAGTGTGTGTAGTGTAGTGCTCCTTTGCAGTATTTTCTTTAGTCAGTGAAGACTGGTATTGCTCAATCTAGCACTAAGTGGCAAGTATGTTGGCCACTCTACCACCCCCCATCCCTGAGAACATGTCATTGTGTGAGGCATGTAGAAAGAAAGCTGTGAATCTTCTATTACATCTAACAATACAAACAACGCATGGCCAGCAGAACCCATCAGCCCACACAACTGGTTTTGGAAACCACACCCACACCCAAAGAAGCAACATGGAGAATCTGATCATTTTCTTTTTTATGCAAACCTGTTCCACACACAATGTCATGTTAATATCTCTCCTGGCTCCCTTCACACAGTTCCACATTTCTATCAGCATGGGCAGTGGCAGCTCCATTTCATGTGACCAATGGAAACACCACACACTGAACATGACAAGCTGGCTGCTGAGTGCTATCCATATCGACATTTCTCTTTAAAACTCCATTGAAGGTACAGGGTGAAAGGGTAATTCAGCAATTCCAAAAACAAAAAAAGCAATAGAAACACATAACATCTCAATAACTTTCCTGGGCTCATTCACAGCCTTCAATGTCCCAGGAACCTAACAATATTTCAACATATAATTTTACAGATGGGAAATATGTAGTCAATAGTATTTAGAGGGGAATATGTTTGGTGCTGGGGGAGCTATTAGGAAAGCATTGAAGAAAGATTCAGCTCCAGCTATGGCCATTAGTTAACTGCTCTCAGATGCAATGCTTGGGCATTATAAAAAAACAGAGTGGCTAAATAATATATATATATATATATATATATATATATATATATATTTATATATACATTTTTTTTATGAATGAATATATATATATATATATATATATACTAGACAAACTTAAATATATATTTAAATGTATAGAGAAAGAGAGAGACTAAGAGAGAGATGAAAATAGTCATCTTCAGAGTAAGTTTTTAAAAATGTCCCCTTTTTAAATTCAGGTTAAATCAGAAAAATGTTTATATATTTTTATTTATTAGTAAAATGTTCCATATTACCAATGTCATCCCAGTTTCTGTACTCTAAGAATTTCCCAGTCTAGGAGTCATGTGACTAAGCAGGCTTCTCTCAGATTCCAATAATGTATGGCTCTGATTTTCTGGTTCTGGCTTTGGTTTGTGACCTCAACTTTTCCCGTGATTGCTACCTGCCCCGACCTTCTGGTTGAAACCCAGATATCTCTGTCTCTCACACTGAAAATTATCAAGACTACCCATTTGCCCTGGGCCAGGTTGGTCTATACTTTGTACTTCATACCTGTGAGTCCTGTGGAACAAACACTAACATTACAAAGTGGCTTTTTACCAATAAATGTTTTAATTGCACTGCATATGTTTTTGAGTCAATAATTATGTGTTCATTATTCTTTGACAAGAATCATTGGGATCAACTTCAAATCTTTATGAAGTATGTAACAGACTAGCAACATCAGCAGCTATGTTACCAAGCACTTAAAGGGATTTTTAGGGAGAATCATATTTTGCAGTCTCTGCTTGTGTCATGGGGACTTCCATTTAAACTGCTATTGTACTCTGATAATGAGGGCTATCAAATTGGCTATACAACATCTAAAAATCAAATGTCTGCTTTTAATTAAACAAAATTGTTTACAAAATTTAAAAATAAAGATTGTATTTACTTATACAAAATGTTCTAAAACATTTTTCACATGATCAATTTAAGTTCTTCATAATACCATACTATAAATATGACACAGTGGTGTCATAGTTATTGTATAGAGTAATCCCCAGTATGACAAGCTTGCCACTCAGGCTACAGACAAGCTTGGAGTCCAAGATTGAAGTGCCCATGACACAAGCAAGGTTAGCTCAATTTAAGCTTTTATGCTGATTGCTTACATCGGTGCTAAAGATGCTTACATCGCTGCAAACATGTGACATTGTTCCTTAACTACACAAACACTTTTGTTTGATTATTGATTTTACCGACTTAGTTTTTTTGTTAATGCAAATTACCCTTAGGGTTAAGTCTCCCTAAGGGTGATAGGGGATTCCAGACGTGGACCCCTTGCTCACTGTGCCTTAGGGAGTTCAGCTGCACCTCACTGACGAGGCCCATAAAGGGTCTGGGGTTTGCTCTTTCTCCTGTTCAGGATAGAATTGCCTGGTATTTTGGGACTGGGTCACTCTTTTGAGTGGGGCCAGACTGATATACTACAGGATATTTCTCCCTGTGAAGGGCACAAGTGAGCTACAAGAGGTTGCTCTGAGTGGCTTTTCTTGTCCATAGAACTAACATATTAAGATCAGTTCGTTCTCTGATGAGCACTTCCGACTTTTTTTTTTTTTTTGTGTGTTTTTGATTTTATTTTTACCATATGAATCTTATATTGTAATAATTGTGTTGTCATGTTCAGGAGGGCCCACTGGACTTTTGGGATTGAAATATGGGGGGCCCTGGATTAACATGGGCTGGTATTACCCTGTTGGCATGAGATGGTCAATATTGCCTGGAGTATGATTGTAATGTAAGTACTGGAATCCCCAAAGCACATTTAGCATCTAACTGCTGCAATTTCCCCAGGGGGTTTCATAAAATGTATTACCAGGGTCTGTGGGGAAAGACGTGTCCAGTTATGGGGTTACCCGATTGTGAAATAGAACATTTTCATAAGTTTAAGTGTTGGCCCTATACAGGAAGATAGGGGGGAGATGTACAATATCACACCCCGAACATTTGACCTCCCCCTGCCAAAGGAGAGACTAACATAGCACATGCCAATTATCTTTCTAGGTAACTGGAGATCAAAGGGCCTAACAGTTTAGAGAAAGTTGACAGAGCAAGGGGGAAAGTGATGAGCCGATGCCTCCTGCCATATACAGGAGGGCAAGAAAGGAGACTCTTTTATCTTTGATAGCGGTGGGAAAATAAAGAGAACTTGGGGAGTGGCTAAGGGAATGTGTTTGTCTGTGACCATGATAAATATGAGTTGTCCTTGCTAATAAAGGTGTTCAGTCTGGATATACATAATTTTACTGTATTATTCATTCTGAGGAAGGGATAACCCTATGCATTTGGGTCATTGATGCTGCATCTGATTGACTAGAGTTAAAGTCTGTGACTCTGCAGTCCTGCTATCTTGGTTCCGGTGTTTACTTGGTCCTGTGTGGTGATTAAATACTGGTCTGGGTGTATCCCTACTTTCAGGAGTATCTATAATAATCCAGACGAGCCGCTGGGTGGGTCAGAACCAAGTTTTGACCAAGCCCAATTGAAGTAGAGGTTGTGAAATGCGTCAGTTGCATAGTCGGCTTTAATCGGTCTATAGATATTAGATCATCAGTCCCAGGTTAAGTCCCAAGCTGTGCCTGTGCAGACTGAGTAAAACTACAAACACGTTACACCTTTCTTTTTTCCAGACACCTCATTCTGCTTGAGACGTCTTTTTATCCTTCGCACTGCTGGACCTGCAATCATCAAAAAGCATCCTGATAAATCATGTGCATAATTAATACATGCATAGAATAAAATGAAATTACCCACTGACAGCCGGTGTATTTGTACCATGATAACTGCAGTAGAGCCATGCTGTATGTCGGTAATGGACTAGCCAGCACTGAGCCTGCTTTGACAATGCGTAATGATGTTACTAAAGGCTCTACTACACTAGACGTGTAATCAAAACAACACATAGAGGATTACCTAGGGAAAAATACTATTATATTTTTTAAATGGAAATAAAAAACTGCCACTGATAAATCTCTTAAGAGTCTTGAAACATAAATATATATGAAAATGATTGTGCAGAAATGTGGGCATTAAATAGACACGAGCCACAAATGGACCCAAAAAATTGTCACCGTCATGGGTTTAGGAACTAGGGGTGGTGGGGGGGAATTCCTCCAGATTTTTAAATGTGAGTAGAGAAGCAGTTGTGTGATATTTTTATACTATTTTTATATATGCGGTATCCCCCCCAGATTTTCTTTGGCTCCTACACCCATGGTCACCGTACTCCTAAATTTAATATATATTCTTTTTTGAGAAACTACACTTTAACAGACATTTCAGTGAGCGAAGACTTGAAATGCACATGCAGTGTCTATAAAACTTAAAAATCTAAAAGTTGTTTATTTATTTACTTATTTATTTTTGCCCATTATCAAGTTAGTTAAATAAAAAAAAAAAACATATATAAAAATATTGGTCATAGTGGCCCTTTGGCTCTAAGGATTTTGCAGTATTGTGTTGTCTCTGCCAGGATAATAATTGAATATTATTAATATTTTTAATATGTGCACCACTGAAAACCTCAGAGTTGCTCAGCTAATATCTTTAATAACATTTTTTAGTTTCACTTCACTGCAATGCGGTAGGACTATATGGCAAGGATTGTTTACCAAAAATATTATAAAAATCAGCAGTTCTGCAACCCATGAACATTAAACCCTTTGTAGAGAAAAGTTTAAAAATCTAAATTTTAGCAGACTTTGCTTTTATTTCTCTTGGCCTAAACCTGAAGGGGGGGGGGGGGGGGGGTTGTATTTCTATATAGTCCTATTGCTAATTGCCTCAACATTGATGAATCCTTTTTTAAAAATATATATATATTTGTTTCCATGTTTCCTCTTGTGTTTAATTCTGTTAGGAACAAAAGCAACCCCCCCTCTAATTAAAGGAGCCTCGAATGATGAAAAAATATCTGTTCCAAAAAGTTTGACTCTCATTAAGAACATAATTAAGCAGAGGAAGAATCATAAAGCTAGGATTTAATAAAAAAAAATAAAAAAAATTGTGCTAGACCTTGGAGGCATCCGTAATACTTTGGTGAAAGTTGAGTGTGTATCTGTGTGAGATGGGTGTTTACATTACTGGAGAGCCATACTTGCATCTATTGATGCAAGGAATGTGCTCCTGGCCTGTGAGGGCAAAGTGTTCTGATGTCAATTTCAATTATTATTAACTTTTATTTGTATCGCGCCAACATATTCCGTAGCACTGTACAGGGGATAAGAACAAGGGAAAAACAATATTAACAAATTCATAAATTAATGGGCCCTATTTTAGCTTTGCAGAAAATGTTTTTTTCCAAAGCATCCTACAAGACTGGACACTCGCTAATCAGATCCATTCATCTAACAAAGCTTTCTGACTTCTTCCAGTTCCTTATTCTCCCATCCCAGGCCTCCACTGCATAAAACATACCCTTGTTATCTAGTTCTCATGATGTGATATAATAAAGACATAATAGATTCCACTATTTATAAGCAAACTCTTAAAAGCATCAGATACCCATTACTTCAACAGCTGATAATTAGCCTTATTCTATTCCCCTATATCGCAGATTACACCATGTTTAGTAACAAAGTAAATCCTGCTAGCTATTCTATTAACCCCTCACAGTAGCACTTCAAGTGACTGCGGCAAGCCTAATGCCGCAAATTACATCAAAATTTACCATTGATTTTTTATCTTCCCATATATTACGAGTGCCACTATCTGCCTTTTACCTCTAAACCCTATTCATTTGAGACTTTACTTAGCCAACGCAAACTAGGGCAGACCCGTAAATGAGAAAAAAATAAGAAATATTAATGAGTACTAAACAGCATTTGCAAATGGTTTAAAAACCGCTGCTGAGTGCTGGAGCACCTCTTAAAGAGACAGAACTCTGTGTCCAAGAAAGTAACTTTTGGCCATGTCCCTCAAGAACCCCCACAGCAGCTAAATAGTTAACCCTTGGCACAGGGGTCCGATCTATTGAGACCCCCATGGCAACTAAACTGCTAATCCTGTGCAACGAGGGACCTTAAAGGACCCAGTTGTTCCTAAATAATTAACCCTATATTATATATCATATAAAATGAATATTACTTACCTAACCATCCTGATCATCCAGGTTGATTGAAGAGGTTCTGGTCCTCTTCATTCTTGATTGAAGCCCATGATCCTCATCTTCTGGGCCAGGTAAGGGCCCTCCTTCCCAAAAACAAACAAACTCTGCTACAAAAAAATTAACATAAACTCATCTAACAGAGCTGTTCCTAGGAGGACCCTCCCTGCCACAAATGGCAGTTGCCAAGCTTTCTGAGGCTTAAATTGAGTTTTTGTTCTTTCGTATTGGCTGAAATAGATGTCAATCATATTTCAGCCAATCAGAATGTGTTTACCCAGCCAATGTTGATTTTCAATCTATTTGGATCAATCAAGTTTCTCAGACTGATGGATTTCAAATCCGAGCAAAACTCTATATATGCCGCAGAAGGCATGGCAACTACCATTTGTGGTGGGGGAGCTCCTCCTCTGCGGCATGGGGTTAATTATTTAAATGCCACAGGGGTCCAATTGCAAAGGGTTAACTATTTAGGTGTAATGGGGTCCAGTCTGTGGTCTCTTTTTTATTTTCCTACAAAATAATTACAATTCTAAAAAACAAAATAAACAATCAAAATATGTATTAAACCGAGGAAAAATACAAAAGAGTACATTTCTGATGAATATCTTAAATTAAGAATACATATTACATAGCTATATGACCCCTGAGTGATTTGTTATTCATTTTTTATTTTTTTTCTGTTATCCATTTTTTGTTATATAGTGGTATAATTATCCTTGTTTGTAAAACTTGTGCACAGCATCCAACAGGACAGTAATTCTCATTGTTGTCGGTCTGGTAACCCAGCAGTGCTCTTAGGGACTGGTTCTGAAATATAGAATATCTTTAACTGGGTGATACAACATGTGACATCATCCAACAGGACAGTGATTCTCATTGTTTTGGGTCTGGTAACCCAGCAGTGCTCTTAGGGACTGGTTCTGAAGTATAGAATATCTTTAACTGGGTGACACAACATTTGACACAATACATCTTCAGTTAGTTTTGCTCTGATTTGAATATGGTACATTTTAAAAGCAGTTTAGTCAATCAATAATCTATCTATAACTGTGACCAATGGTTATTTATGTTTAAAGTGACATGTTCTCCTCATCCCTCTGCAGATAAGGTCTCAGGAACCAGCCCCTAGTTCTAGGACCGACTATTGAGATTCACTGCAACAGGCAATTTATGGCGATGAGACGTAGAGCTTCTATGAAACAAACAATGAATGCTAAGTTACATGTAATTACCCAAAGTCTCTGGATACAGCGGACGCTGTGAATGCTATGATTTATGTGGGACCCAGCTGAGACGTATGAATGTGCTCATAAGTGTTTTTAGAATACTGCAAACATTGTAATTGACCTGAAAAAGTCATCGTTAATAGCAGTTTATATTAACAGCACTTGCTGGGCAATGAAAGACATTATAGCCCCAAAGCACTATTTTCAGATGTTATGGTTCCCAAGATACTTGCAGTTTTATGACATGTTAAAAAAAATGACTAGGAAATCAACCAATAGAATGTTTTAAAATATATGGTGTCCATTTTGCTTCACAAACAAGCATTATTATTCTGAGCATCCTCTAGAGAGTACAAGTGCAGCTAAAATGTAACGCAAGGTATGTCGAGAATGGCGCCAGATGCAATATCTAAAATGTAATTCAAGATATGTAGAGCCTTATTTACAGTATGCACTTGATAAATGGCAAAACAAACTTTTGACGGGTAGGTTTATCCAGCTGTGAGTTACACATCCATTTTATTCTGTTATTAAAGGACCACGGTAGGTTAGCAAAAACATCACATATTTGTCAAATATGTAGCCAACAACATTAGCAGCTATATAAATCATGGGCATAAAAGGAGTATCAGGGAAAATCTTGATTTTAGAAGACTTTGCTAGTGTATGGAAGCTGCCATGATAGCTATACTTATTTTTCAATACCAATGGGGATGGTTACACAGCAAGGCTTGCACGTATACTTGCAAGCTGCCTCTACTGGGCCAAAGGGCGGGAAGGGCAGGGTTTCCACCAATGAAACAACAAATCCCCTCTCTTGAATTAACAATAAAAATTAGGAGAACCCGTTCCATGTCTAAGTGTGAAAGACACAAACAATTTATTCTTCAGGCACAATCAGTATCAACTAAAATAAAGATGTTATCTAAAATGGTTTTATGCCCACAGTTGTTAATTTGTTAATTTGTTACTGCTAGATTTTTTTTCTCTTATATTTTTTTTACACGCCTTAAAAAAGTTTGAATGATTATTCCTTCAGTTTGCCCATTTTATACAACACCCTGTAAAATCACTCTCTTTCAATAAATACAGACATCTTAGATCCTTACAAAATCACTTTTAACCAAATATGAAACTGAGCGCGACACAACTGAAGACATTTTCTGCATCACAATCTATCAATGCCAGAAGATACCAGACAGGAGCACTCCATTCAACGAGGTGTCTCCTAACTTCAAAGGTGTCTTATGATTTAACGCCACTTAGTTAATATGACATAAGTCCTTTCCCTTTCTCATTACCCAGTTCGGTTTTAATCACATGACATTGAAGACTTGTGCATAATTACGATGACATTATCATGGCCCAAGGGAAGAGGGAAGTGTTGATTGAAAATCAGCCGGCGTTTCAGGGTCCCCGGTGAAATGAAAAATATACTTGATTTTCAAAGAACCTAAAACTGATATGTTTGCTTTGAAGATGATTACATTTGTTCAAGTAGCTAATTACACTGGAAGATATTTTAGAAATATAAGGAAATATATATAATTGTACCTCTAATGGTCCATTTTTAGAAAGTGTTGAGGAAAAATAAAACTTTTTTTTTCTTCAAAAAAATCGAAATACTTTCATTTGTTCTGTCTTGTGCTTATGAGATGCTACACTCAAATCCGGACTTGTCCTAATTTAATAGTGTTTAATCAATCCCTGTCTTAGCTCCCACCCCCCTCTGAGATAGCCCTGTAGAAGATTGAATATGTTTCCTTATGTTCTTAGGTTAACCTCTGAGATGCTGTTAGTAGCAATCCACATGGAGATAGTACTGCATGTGATGGGAAATACTAATGGCAGCTATGTCTCTGTCAGTCACTAGTCACTAGATTCCCTAACCTTTGCCTTGAGAAGGCAAGAAAGTTTAAAGTACAAGTGGTACCCGGATTACAAATGTCCCAAGTTACAAACAAACCCTACTTAAGAACAGGCTGCAAAGGCTTTTTCTATAAGTTTTGTTTATATTCTGTTTGTTTGAATTAAAAGGAGGAGACCAATAGATTATGTAACTTATTATTACAGTACAGGGGTATTATTATAATTACACTGTATTATTATTATTATAACACTAGTCGTTTCGCTGTCATAAATGACAGTAAATATTGTCTTAAAAATTGTGTCTTCTGCCTGTTTGTGCGCCCTCTCTCTGCATACCCTGTCTCTCTCTCTGTGCACCCCCTCTCTCTCTGCGCTCTCTCCCTCTCTTTGTGCTCACTCTCTCTCTGTGTGACCTCTCTCTCTCCTTCTCTTTCTCTCCCTCCCTCCTTTTATCTCTCCCTCCCTTCTCTCTCACCCTCCTCTCTTTCTCCATCCTTCCTTTTCTCTCTCATTCTCTCTCTCCCTTCCTCTCTCTCTCCCTCCTTCTCTCTCTCTCTCTCTCTCTCCATCCTTCTCTCTTCCTCCGCCTCTCTCTTTCTCTCCCCTCCTCCTTCTCTCTCCCTCCCTCTTCTTCTCACTCTCTCTCCCCTTCCTTCCTTCTCCCTCTCCTTCTCTCTCCCTCCCTCCTTCTCTCTCCCCCAATGCCTCTCCCTCCTTCTCTCTCCCTCCGCCCCTCTCTTTCTCTCTCCCCCTCCTTATCTATCCCTCTCCTTCTCTCGCTCTTTCCATCTGCTTCTCACTCTCTCTTTCACTCCCTCTTCTGATCACTCTCTCCCCTCCTTCTCTCTCCCCAATGCCTCTCCCATATCTCTCTTTCCCCCAAGTTTCACTCCCACCCTCTCCCCTGTCTCTCTCCCACTCTCTCCCTGTCTCTCCTCCCTTGTTTCTGTCCCCCACTTCCCAGTCTCTCTATCCCCCTGTGTCTCTACCCCCTGTGTCTCTCCCACCACCTCCCCTGTCTCTCTCCCCTGTCTCTCTATCCCCCTGTGTCTCTACCCCCTGTGTCTCTCCCACCACCTCCCCTGTCTCTCTCCCCTGTCTCTCTCACACTCTATCCATTGCTTGTGTCTCTCCCACCCTCTCTGCCCCCCCCCCCCCCAACCCCCGGTGTGCAGTGATGTGCGCATGCAACGTGCATACACCATATTAACCCCATTCATATGTTTTTACGTACTGCGCATGAGCGCGTATATGTAGCCTTCTATGCCCTGTACTATTGGCCTAATATAGTTTCCGGAGCGTGCCAGCGCTGGCCAGCATTACACACAACGGAAACTATATTAGTGATATGAGCCATTATAGTATTATTATTATCCATCAAGGATCTGACTTACATACAAATCCGACTTAAGAACGTTCTCAGAAGCGGATCTCGTTTACATATATAAATAAATGCAACTGCTAATGGAAATTATTAAAAATATGAGTGTGTTAGATAATTGTGCATTAAACATAAATTACATGAAAAAGTACCCCCCACTAATTACTTCATCCAAAATGATAAATCAAATCTAATGGCAGGACAGATAAAATACAAGAGGATGCCCAAATGGATAAGTAATAATAGTCATGAAGCCTATTATGTATCAATGTCTTATAATTATTCTAATCTATACCGCACCACCACCCCCTGTGAAAAATAATTAATAACATGAGATAACATCATTAGGAGAGTGAGAATTTACAGTATTTGCATGTCGTTTATGCTTAAAATAGACAACTTTTGAGTTCCATTCAATTTTTAATGATTTCCAATTACAGCTATAGCACCAGATGCAGTAGCTAAAATTTCTGAAAAAAACTGGGCCGTATGCCATGTCACTTTAAATGTGATCACAGCAACAGCCTTCACTGTATTCACCTAGATTGCTTTAGTAAATTGTTATCTGACTCAAACGCTCCATCTTAGCTCATATTCCAAATGAGAGCTTGCAAATGAGTATGTGTAGTGATGGGTGATTGCAAATACTTATGTGCAGAAAACAATACATTTCATTGATTACAATAGACCTGTATGTGTGTCATGTATTATTACGCATTGGTAAATTTATATTTACTTTTTATTTTCACCATAAATCCATTTTTTTGTTTTTAAAAATAAAATCCAAAAGGAAAAAGTAACTGTACCTTTTATCTTCTATTTTAATAAAAATCACTGGGCATATAGTGAATTAAGTGCATTTGATGCTGATTTAAAATATATTTAAATGACAAATATACAGAATGACTTTTGATAATAATTATGGGAATGAACATGTCATCGTTATAATATAGGCATAATTGTAGTGGAGGTTTGTATTGATTTCCCAGGCTAATGGTCAGAGCTGTTGGTCAGCAAGAGATCACCTGTTATTAGGCAAAGATCAGGGCTGGGAAAAGGAATAGAGAATAGTAGGGGCACACCTGGGTCAGAATCCATATACTAAGTCAGATATCACAGAAATAGCACACCCACCAACTAGCGCCTTGAGTGTGGAGCTGGCCTGATACCATTTTATTGGTTTTCCATTACGACCAACCTATAGTAACGTGGCGCGCCATTTTGGACTGAAGCCCTGAGTGAGCAGAAGAGATACAACTTACACACAAAATCCAGGGATCAAGAGAAACACACAAAATACACCCCCAAAAATTACAAAAACATCACAGACAGCACAGGGCAACAGCCAGGATGTCTGGGAGTGAGGTGGAACGCAAATTTAACCCGATTTAGACTATTTTTGCCACTCGAAAATCGCCTAAGCTAGGAAAAAAATGGAAAACACTGCCAAACGTGTAGCACTTTACACATCAAACTACGAACTACAAAATACGTTACGAATATACAATGCCGCTTTACACAATAAAACAACGGCTTTACCCCGCACACACAGCCTATTTATAATGCACACTTGGAACATTCATTACACTTTATCAGCAGGGCACCGACACTCAAACTGTATATTCTATGCTGTCGGAAAATACAAACAGATTGTTAGCTCTTCAGCCTATTGCTGACTGCATATATTAATTAGAAATACTTAAAGTATATTAATTTATTCAATAAATAATTCATTATTACTTAACTACATATACATAAAATATATATATATCTCTTTATCTGGACTCATGAGGGTGCTCAGAGGACCAAAAGTACACGACAGGAGAGGCTCGGCGCTCATTGCGAGGCACGCGATGAGCACTGAAGGCGCTCAGCGCAAGTCCTGCAATGAGCGCTGAAGGTCCTCACAGTAAAAAATGGTTTACATTGTCTGTCAAACAGCATTCCCATGGCTTAAAATGTTATTGCCCCATCATTTTTCATGGGCAAGTCGCTAGTTATTATTATAAACTTCTTTCCTGTGCTATTCTGAATGCCAATATATTAACATATTTGTCTGTATATGCCAAACAAAATATGGATTTCAGACCTGATCTTAATTTCATAAGTACATTTGGACCTAAGTGAATTTTATAAAAATATATATATATATTGACTATCTCTGCCTTACAGTGACAGAGTAAAATGTAGTGGACAGAGGATGTTTGGTGAGAGTGTAAAGTCTAGGAGCCATAGGAGTGTAGTAAAGTCTAGGAGCCATAGAAGTGCAGAATGTATAGTAGGCAGAGGAGTGTAGTAAGTTTAGTAGGCAGAGGGGTGTAGTAAGTGTAGTAGGCAGAGGAGTGTAGTAAGTGTAGTAGGCAGAGGAGTGTAGTAAGTGTAGTAGGCAGAGGAGTGTAGTAAGTGTAGTAGGCAGATGACATCATTTGGTTGGAGTTGGAGTGTAAGGTGTAGAAGGCAGATTAGGTGTAAAGTGTTCGAGACTGAGAACATTTGGTCCATGGTATACCATTTACCCATCTGGATCACTACCTTGCCATGGTGAAGGGGCTTGTGTGCCTATAGGTAAGTCAGAGCACAGATGTCATACAAATGGCGAAGCAACTGGCTACCCACTCCAGTATCTTGGCCAAAACAACACCTTATGGATAGTCATAATCAGAGACATAAAATGATGTGCCTGGCATGCTGCGTCCATAAGGTCATGGAGAGTCTGGCATGCCTGAACGAAACAACAACAACAAAATACCATACACAGTGGTTGACAATGTGAGCACATGCTCATTTGTCTCCATTCAATCATCCTCTGTTCTGTTCACTCCATCATTGAGTGGTGAGTATCTGGTCGATAGAGTTCTACTGTACGTATCATTCTGCTCTTTTCACTCTGAGACACAAACACATTGTTATTTTCTACAGCTTTTATATAAACGCCATTTATTTGTTACACTTTCATCTGATTAACTCTAATGATGGTATCCTGATTACTTGATAAACAAAGAACAAAATAAAGCAGCAGATATTAACAATGCATCATTAGACACAATAGCTATCTGTTTGGTAAAAAATGCTGTTTTTTGACACCACTTTTATTGTGTCAAAAGTCAAGTGTTATTAGAACCAACTTCAGGAATACCACGCTGATTTTAGAATATGTTTTGTTCAGTTTCAAAAGAGCTTTAGTTAAAATGGACTAAAATATACGTTTACATTTGTGTTAAGTTCATCAGAAATTGAAATTTGGGTATCAGTAATATACCATTGTTAAAACCACAAATAATTTATAATGTGAAAACAGAAATTCAGGCAAACCCTAAGTACAGGGCTCAAAGACAGATTTTAAGGATTTTTCAGTGTGGACACAAATAACATCGTAACATAGTAATTAAGGTTGAAAAAAGACTTTCAGTCCATCAAGTTCAACCTGTTAAGATCTCCTCTGATCTGCAATATGCGGATTAGTTATTAATTAATCAGTTGTTAAATAATTATTAATAGTATAGTATTTGAGGATGAATAAAGAGTTAGTCCATCAAGTTCAACCTTTTTAGATCTCTATTGATCTTTTTAATATATGGACTATTTATTATTAATTGTTAATTGATCCAGAGGAAGGCAAACAGAATTTTTTTTAAGCCTATAGCCAGGGAAGATATTTATGCTGGAACTAACGGCATCATTGAATCTTTGTGGGTTGAGCTAAATAGTGGAGGAGCTAATTCTAAACGCATATTGGTGGGAGTATGCTATAAACCCCCAAATATAGCTGAAAGTGAGGAAATACAATTATTGTTACAGATTGGAAATGCAGCTAAGCATGGGCAAGTTCTAGTAATGGGAGACTTTAATTACCATGAAATAAACTGGATAAATGAGAGCAGCAGTTCATCTAAGGGGAGCAGGTTCTTGAGTACACTCAGGGATCCTCATCTGGCCCAGGTAATACAAGAACCTACTAGAAATGGGGCCATCTTGGATTTAGTCATCACAAGTAATATTGATATAATATCAAATGTTAAAATAGGGGAACCCTTGGAACAGTGATCACAACACAGTCTCATTTGAGATTGAATACAAAAAACAAAGTTGTAAGGGGCCAACAAAAACTCTAAATTTTAAAAGGGCTAACTTTAATGGGCTAAGGGCAGCAATACAACATATAGACTGGGACAAAGCACTTACAGGGAAAAATACTGAAAATAAATGGACAACATTCAAATCCTTACTAAATATACATACTCATCGACATGTAACATGTGGAAATAAAATGAAAAAAAAAAAAAATGAATAACTTCAATCAATATGATTGAAACAATGGTTGACTCACCTGTACCAAACAAGATTAACTAGAAATTAGCGTAACCAGCCCTTGAGTACTGACAAACATTAAATAAAGGATTACTTCAGTCCTGTATTTAAAATGTACTTGTTATAAATCCCCATGTGCCAGTCAGGGTTGTGCCAAGTGTTTGCAGTGGGCCTCTGGGCTGGGGGTTTCACTGCACTGGTGGTACCATGTTCAGCTCTCGGTGTATTCACTGTACTGTACTGGGTATATTGTAAGTAAAAGCTTGTGGTTATATTGCTGTTAAACACGGCTGATATTTGTGTCTATTGTTTTATAAGTAATATTATATGACCTGGTCTATGGAGTTGTAATCAAACTATTGTTGCAAAGACAGATCTAAGAGGTCCTTTGTCGAGTTGAAACAATGCCTTAAATGGGAACCTTATCATTGAAGGTCTTCTGTGGGGAGATGCAAACAACTAGATACTAAAACCAGTCACATATTTTCCATCAGGTTCATTTCGTCTTCTGATCTAGTGATCTTAATTATGTTACTAAGTGGTATTGTTTAGTGGTACCACTGTTTAATAACTTTTTTCATGTGTTTAGTTATCTTTGTATTCTCCGGTAAATATGTTGTAACCTGTTCAATAAAGTGATTTTCTAGTTAAGATATAGGTGGTAGAACTATGTACTTTTGCTGGATGCTGAGATTTGCATGCTCTGTTTGTGGCTGTCTGATCTCATGAAGGTCTACAGAAATTCTGCTGTCTGCTCCAGCTGGTGATCTGTGGTAAGAAACTGTGGAATGGCCCTGTGTTAAAGAGCAACATTTGAAAATTGTGAAAATATGTTTAGAAAGTAAAGAAACATTTAATTTTATTACCTATTATTTGCAATTGTGCTGCAGTGGAAGTTACCATTTTGGTTTCTGCTTATCTATTTTGAATGTAGACAGATCTTTCAATGCTACATTGAAAACATGGCAAATGAAATGCCGGTGCTTTCAATTGGATTAATAGAAAACTCATTAGTTTACTAGGACATATAGTTATTCAAAAAAGTACAGTACAAATGTGACCAAAGTGTTGGCTAGAGCCTTCTTGTTCTTTGAATGTGTCCAGCACTGTCATCTGTGTATATTCCACTTTACTCTCCATAACTTGGATATCACCCTCTCTTGCCTCTGTTTCCCACACTAGTTTCACAAAGGGTTAATGTCTCCAGGCATTGCGCCAGAACTGTTGGAAGAGGTAAATTTAGCAAAATGCAAAATGCTGAATCTGTTAAGAATGTTGTAAAATTAAATGTAATTATTAATATTGATACATATTAGAAAGCTTGGATATAACCAGCCTCATTCAATTGCTGCAAATTTGAGATCCGGACTCACAAATGGAGGTCGCAACCTACTTAGCTATTCATTTGCCTTCCATTTGCGGGCTCAGATCGAGTTACTTACTACGAGCTGCAATCCATTGCGATTCTTAAAATCGCAAGTTACTTCCCTCCAAGCCTTTGCTAAAATCATAAATCGCTATTCAATTACTCCGATTTTCTTTCCGTCAAGCCCGAAAATTGCCAAAATCGAATCACAGGTTACTGGGACCAAGGAGGTCTCGCAAAGGGCTTACTTACAAATCGGAGCACTTTAAAAGCAAATATAAAATCAATCCAGCACTGTAAATGATGGGGAACACAATGGGTGTCATTAGAATTAAAAGCACAACATACTCAAGCTTGCTTATCGCCAAAAAAAAATACTTTATTTGACATAAATTTTCCGTCCAATGTCCTACAGGCTTCAACCTCCAAGCCCGTAGGCCTTCAGAATCCAACCTCAATTTTTTTCATAGTCCTACAGGCTTGAATAAAGATTTATCGGCTTGGAGGTCATACAAGCCCATAGGACATAGGACTATGAGCCAGTAAATGCTACTGCCGAGAGCATGGTTTCCGATTCTCACGACCGGCGCCTAACTTGCGTCCCGGCTAATTGAATAGGAGAGTAAAAGAAGACCTACTGGAGCCCGCATCTCGATCGCTGGAAATCGTCTACGTGTGATTGTGTTACGGCCCTGAATTGAATGAGGCTGCAAATATACAATCCATTATACTGATTGTCTACTTTCCTTAAAGGGCCACTGATTAGCCATAAAATCATCACAAAATTCAATGTAGCCTTTAAAACTTACTCTTGAACTTTAGTGTTGCAGGGGCAAGCAAGGTGATCTACCTAGGAAGCAGTCCTATTTTGTTGACTGGTCTAGGTTTGACTGCAGTGGCCAATGAGCAGAAGGAGGCAGTTAAAGAGTCCTATCTGAACAGCCTCCTAGGAAGATCTTCTCTCTTTCACTGGATAATGGATGGAAAGAAGCATATCTACTGAATTCAGACATATTAAAGTTCAAAAGTAAGCTTGGAAACTGACAAAGCTATTTTTCCTTCAAATACTGTTTTTATTGGTAATCAATTACTAAATAAACAAATTAAATTTTACTGCATTTGTCCTGTAATATATGTGATCCAGGTATGCAGTTTAACCCCTTTATTAATAGGCCTAGTTTATGAACAGATTCTACAGGTATCGGCATAAAGTCCTCTTTGAAGCTTTTTCGTTTGGAGCATTGCCTTTGGCCTACACAACATTACCATTAGAGTTCCACTTGTAATGTTGCTACTCATCCCAAAGATTGCTAAATATATCCCAAATGCATCACACTCTCACAAGACATTAGTGCAATCAGGCAGCCTTATTGTACCTTAAAATTGACAGTAAAACTGTGTGTATACACTAATTTATTGTGCATGTGGCAAGGCTTCTTGCTGACTGAGGCTCTGCATTCATCAATTGCAGACCATCCACCATTTTGTCTGGTATTTGCGAAATCAGGGATCGGTAATATCAGTTCTAAAAAACTTATCAGATGAAGATTTAATGGGACACTATACAAATTTGCATGCATTTAAACAAAACAACATATTATTTAAAGCACCAGTTTAAATAGGGATTTAAAGCACCAGTTTAGGTGCGGCTTAATAAAACAATACCTTTTTTTAAACATTTACTGTGCATTTAAATATTTAATTACAATGTTTTAATCACACTACATTGGCATACCACAACTACATTGGGATAGCGGGTGGTGACTAGAAAGTGGGTTTGTACATGGCTAGCTAATCGGGGTACACAGCTCGCTATTACTAATGTATGTTTCAAAGAGTTTTAGCTTGCTGCTTCTCCATAGACAGGTCCACTCCAGCCACAATACTTCATTCAGGGGTTGGAGCGAACCATAGCTTAAACAACCTTGTTTAAATGCACAGTAAAAGTTTAATTGTCTATCTATCTATCTATCTATCTATCTATCTATCTATCTATCATCTATCTATCCATGTAATTAATCTAAAACCGGGCAGCATAGGGGACAGGAGGCGAGGGATAGCAAGTGGGAACTGCAGGGGAGAGAGAGGAAGAATACTATAGCAGTGGCATAGCTGGAGATTTTGCCACCTGGGGCTATGCCTGAGTTTGCTGCCCCCAACCCCCGGTACAATCTTTTTTATATATGTCTCCCCCATGCTCCTCATGTCTCCCCCCACTCCTCCTGTCTCCCCCTGCTCCTCCTGTCTCCACCCTGTCCCCTTCACTCATCCTGTCTCCCTTGTCTTCCCTCTGTTCCCCCTGCCCCCTGTTTCCCCAGTTCCTCCTGTCTCCCCCTGCTCCTCCTGTCTTTACCCATCTTTCACCTGTCCCCCCTGCTCCCTTTGCTTCTTTTGTCTCCACCTACGCTCCTCCTGTCTCCCCCCATGCTCCTCCTGTCTCCCCTGCTCCCCCTGTCTCCCCCATGCTCCTCCCATCTCTCATTCCCCCCCTGCAATCTCCCCCTGTTCCTCCTGTCTTCCCCCTGCTCCTTCTGTCCCCCTGCTCCTCCTGTCTCCTCCCATGCTCCTACTGTCTCCTCCTGTTCCCTGCTCCTCCCACCTCCTCCCATGCTCCTCCTGTCTCCCCCATCCTCCACCTGTCCCTTCCTGCTCCCTCTGCTTCTTTTGTCTCCACCTATGCTCCTCCTGTCTCCCCCCGCTCCTCCTGTACCCCTGCTCCACTTGCCCATCTGACTCCCCCTCCTGCTCCTCTTGGCTCCTCCCCTGCTCCTCCTGTCCCCCTGCTCCTCCTGTCTCTTCCCATGCTCCTACTGTCTCAACCTGCTCCTCCTGCCCCCTGCTCCTCCCACCTCCTCCCATGCTCCCCCTGTCTCCCCCATGCTCCTCCCATCTCTCATTCCCCCTGCAATCTCCCCTGTTCCTCCTGTCTTCCCCCTGCTCCTCCTGTCCCCCTGCTCCTCCTGTCTCCTCCTGCTCCTCCTGCCCCCTGCTCCTCCCACCTCCTCCCATGCTCCTCCTGTCTTCCCCCATCCTCCACCTGTTCCCCCCTGCTCCCTCTGCTTCTTTTGTGTCCACCTATGCTCCTCCTGTCTCCCCCCGCTCCTCCTGTACCCCTGCTCCACCTGCCCATCTGATTTCCCCTCCTGCTCCTCTTGGCTCCTCCCTTGCTCCTCCTGTCCCCCTGCTCCTCCTGGCTCCTACACTGCTTCTCCTGTCTCCCCTTGCCTCAGCCTCACCTGCGCTTCACTTCCTCCTCAGCCTGACGGTGCGTTGTGTCTCTGGGGGATATGTGGCATAATTTGGGATTCCCTGACCCAGAGACACAACACACGGGCAGGCAGAGGAGGAAATGAAGCGCAGATGAGGCATGAGGCAGGGGGAGCCAGGGAGGAGCAAAGGGGAGCAGTGCAGAGACAGGAGGGGAGATAGAAGGAGCGGGGGGGGAGACAAGAGGAGCGTGGGAGGCCGAGAGGGGTGAAGACTGCTGCCCCCACGCCCCCCCTTCCTACATCACTGCATAATAGTGAACTGTATGTTATCTCAGTTGCAGCTCACCTTTTTTTTCAATCCATTTGACATGATTTGACTGTCTATTCCTTCTTACAAATTGTCAAAACCTTATGAAAATCCACTGTAATTAAAAGAAAGTCACATTAGACATTTCAACAGTATATTTCACATCTTAGGATACCATAAATGCAGGTTACATCTTTACTTTCTAAGTGCGCTCCCCACAAAAAAAAACTGTTTGAAAGTTTGGTGTTTTTATTCACAAAAAATAATATGAATGTCAAAAGAAATAAAAAAGAACTACATAAAGGCAACTTTCACAGTTCTGTGGGGAAATTGCTAGCGTAGTCTTGGATGTGTGATAAGAACAAACAACAGATAAAGAAGAAAATGTAAAGAAAAAAAGCAAGTGCTAGAAATAATAACACATCAAAGGTTCTTCTCATCCAACGGCCTGTCAGTGGGAGGGCTTCAAACCACCACAGATGGAGTGTCAGAACTTGCATTATCCACCAGATCTACACAGTTTTTTTTCTTGTTTTAACTACATATGTAGAGTTTAACTTCTTCCGTACCGCACTGAAGAGACTATAGTTACCAATGTGAAAATGTAACATCACCTTAAACAGGGATGAGCAAGATTTATGTGGAAGTTACCCCCAAAGGAGGCATCTTGTAGGCTACTTAATACTAATAACAATCACAATAATAATAACTTATATTGCTCGTTTCTCCTAGTTAGACTCAAAAGTTCTTTCTCAGATACTGGGGGCAATTTACTAAAATGAATAGCGATAAGTCTACGATGGATCATTGCACATTAGCTCTAGTCAGGTCTCTATGAGATTTACTATATCGCTGGCATTATAATTAGGTCTGTGATGCCAAGTGGTAATGCAAAGTGCAGTATTATGTATCTACCCCATATCGACTCCTTTACGATAGGAGTAGCATATGCCTGTTATAAGGGTCAGGCATGAGCAGTTTAACAGCTATTAAAACAACCAGTTAGAGAAGACAATATTAGCTAATTTGTATGTAGAAAATTCCATCTTGTCTAGCATCAGCTCTTCCTGCTAGCTTGGAGCCTGCTAGTGGGTGCTTAACTTATCTATCATGGGAGGAAGGGTTGGGGAGATACTGTATGCCATTGGAAATCCTGTTCCTGTATAGACCTATATTTTTTCATTATTCAGTGGTCATTTAAGATATATATTACATATGCATATGATGTATTCATTTTATTTTCTTATATACATTAAGTGTATACCAATATTTTACATCTTACATGCTAATCTTAGGACAGAAAAAGCATTGCACATTTTAGACAAACTCAACAGGTGTTTAATTTTATTTTGTGTTAGTGCACTATGCATCAACCACACATTAATAATGCACATGATATCTTACTTTCTAAAACATGTATTATTTATTTGTTTATGTTTTTCTATTTTAGCATTTTTCTAACTGGTTTTCTTTCAGAAGATTTCTCTAAAATGTCATTGTCTTAAATACATTTTAATTCTAGGAGATGCTATTGAAGTTCATGATAATATCAAAGGGATCATTTCTTCTGGGAATGGAAAATCATCTAGATTGTAAGCTTTCTTTTTTGATATTAATGTATACTTGCATTCATTTAAAGGCATATCTACGTTTCCTGGATTATGAATGCATTTGATAGAGCAGAATTTGTAGTGTATGAGAATATTTTTAGCATGAAAAATACCAGAATAAACATTTAAACAATTACCTTGAAGTTAGCAAAATGTCTTGTAATTTCTGACCGTTAAAAATTAGAGTCAACACCCCCTTGAAACTGAGGCTAAAGTAGCAAAAAATTCATAATTTGCCCAAGCAGGAGGCAGCTGATAAATTTGTATCAAGAGCTGGGGTTCCTGTTTGTGCTGTAAAGCAGCCTGGGATATGTAGTCTCTCTCTCTCTCTCCTTGTGCACCGTTTCAGCTTTGAGCTCAGACCCAGCCCAAACATGTGATTCCAACCTGCAGCAAGTACTTCCTTTGGTCTCTACCAGAAAGGTCAAACTCCGTACCTGGCTGCCTCTCCTTCATGTACTTGGTTATGTAAGCTCTCTGTTGGTGTGCAAAGCTGGATTTTACTTTCCTGCCTATAACTTTGTAAGTATCCTGAACTTTTCTATATAACACATATTTTTTTCTGATAATCGCTGCCTGTTTCTTACCAAAGATTTGAAACCCAGGAAACTTATATATTAATATATATATTAAGGGCTACATAGTACTTTAAACTTTACAAAATATGTATCATCAAATACCCTGTCTCTCATGCAAAACATTTCTTTCTATGACTCTTTAACCTTCCAAATATCCCTTTTGGATGCAAACTCCCACATTTAAAAACAAATTCCTGTTTTCCAGTCCTGACCATGCCCATCTTTCTCCAGTCCTGACCATGTCCCACTTTCTCCAGTCTTTCCTGTTGTTTTCTCTCAAACTCTAAGAGAAAGATAGATGCCTGGCGTGTCAGTTATACAGAATATATTTGTGTGTATTGGGCAAATATTGTGTGTATATTTAAAAAATAGTTTACATATTGTACAGAATGTACACAACCTAATAGCTCATGTTTTTCTAGAACATGTGTACTTCTTAGACCATTTGAAATATTATAGATATTATATAGAGATAGTGAAGTGTGATGAGAGTATTAAAGGGAAAAGTGAGAAAAAGGGTATAAACATATAATAATAATTATTATTATTATTATTTTTATCTTTTATTTATAACGTCCTAACATATTCCATAGCACTGTACGGGGATAAGAACAAGGAAAATACAATATTAAAAAACAGGAGAAAATGAAGGGCCCTGTTTTGAGCTTAAAATCTTTGTAGAAAGTGTTTTTTTCCAAAGCACCCTACAATATTGGATACTCACTACTTACAATCTAAAGTGAATGAAAGAGGCAGAGACATGGGGAAGAGTAACAGATAGGGAATAACAAGGATCAGGAAGGAGTGAAAATTAAAAAGGTTTTTCATTTAGTGGGAGAGAGAAGGGAGCTAAGGTGAAAGGCTCTAATATGGAACGTGTTGTCTGTTGTCTGCCCCTAGTGGTGAAATAATATAATCTGCAAGTAGGAAAGTCAGGTGATTTCCATGCTTCTATAAATTGAATCTGAATGCGGGTAGGTGGGTGAGGGGTAAAAAGGGAGCGAAGTGCTCTTAGAATATCAATTATATAATAATGACTGTTATTGTCCCAATAAATGATAATAGCATGTTAACATCAAAACAAATATTAGGACATGTGTGCATCCGTAACTGGTGACAGAGGTGATTGACTACATTGTCATAGATGAGGCTTCCTTCTACATCACCGCTGGCTTAGTAGGTACTCAGGAATTAGTATTATCAGCTATGTAAAATTAATCTAGTACTGACAAAAACTATAGTACACAACTTATGCTTTTGCCAACAACACTTTTCTGACACACCTCACACCAATATATACAAAAGAGAACTCTGTATGTGTATACTCTGTGAACAGGGTACCAGAAGAGTCTGTATTGTTCATCAGCCTATTGACATCTTCTCTAGGGGCAATCCTGCCCCATGTGGGACATTTCTTCCTGACACACCAATCCAAGGCTTTTGCACTAGGCCACTGATGACCTGGGCCAGGAGTGGCTCCATTCTGTCTGCAAACAATATATAAAAGGACCTCCCAGTAGGACTGGTGCAGGGGCTTCTATTCTGAGTTCACCATTATTTTCCTTTGCCATATGCAAATGTTAAGTCAAAGATGGCAAAGGTGGTGGCAGATACCCTTGCTTCCTGATGCAAAGATTTACATTACTTTGCACCAAAACCAGTCTCACTGAGAAAGCGCTATAAATATAATACACAAAATGCATTAGACTTTGCGTTTACCATAAAATAACAGCAACAATGTTTAGCCAGCCTTGCTTGGGAAAAAGCATTTACAGAAATAAATATGAACTTGACCCCCAATAGTCAGGCAATATATAAACATTAAGCATATGTGTCAATAGATATAAACTGGGAGAGACAGACATGTACTGTAGATACCTATTTTCAATTATTATAGGAAACATTGGTCAGTTTAGGGCATTGCAGGTTGTGAGATCTGAGCAGTAGAAGACCTTCTGGGCTGAAGTCAATCTTTGAATATTACAAGGTTATATAATTTGCTCTATTATCTGTATGTAGTAAGCCTCTTTGGTATTTGGAAAAATAAATAAATGTCTGCATTGGTCATATAAGAGACTGAAGAATCAGGGCATACAGTTGGGGAAGATCATTTAGTCGATTCCAATAGTTGATTATTATATCTATAATAAGCAGGCACATTAAAAAAAAAACATGACTGTATTTTCACAGTATCGTATTTATGGCTGTAGAAATTTAGTTTACAGAAACAATACACATTAAATGCTTTTAATATTTTTCTCCTTACAAACATCTTGCAAATATAATATGTACTTAAAGCAAAACAGTGACCCTTTTAATGGATTCTTTAGGATGTCTATTCTCTGATTCTTTAAGCTGAGTGACTTACTCTATCCACAGCTTCCCCCCCCCCCCCCCATTGTCTTTAAGTGCCATGTTTTTGATCAATTTGCTGCACAAGGTCTACAAGAGCAAGAGGCCACAATTTAATGTTTTAATGTTATTTAGTAATGTGAAAATTACCTACTTTACAGAGGAAGTGATGGATAAGTGGAATTGGTAGGGACAAATACAGTAATAGAATTCCAGCATGCTGGGATACACATAAGATCACAATGAGGTAGATAGAACGTAAAGACTTGATAATCCTATTGGTTCTTCTAAGTGATCAAATATATGTTTAGGTCTGTCAAGGACGCCTTTTTCCAGTTCCTGGATCTCAGCCCATTTAAAGACAGATGACTTGGCTCCAGCCACTCCATTGTATTGTAATCTGCTTTATACCATTGTTGGCAGATAATCTAAGTACATCTCTGATGTGCTAAACCGGATGTGCTGACTCTGCATTGAACTGTCATCTGTTTTGTCCCGTTGTTTGCCTTGGCAAGCTGATTACCTCTCCCGTGTGCTAGGCAGCTGAAGACGGCAGGATGTGTATTAGAAGGTAGCCTTATTGTTCTCCGGAGCCAGCTATTAAGGTACTGCTAGACTCCATGTGGGGTCATCTCCTGTAGTTGTCTGCCACACCCTCTCATTGTTACATAGTTTACACCCTCTCTGTATCTAACTGCTGGGATCTCGGTGCAAGAACTGGCAGCAAGGATGGAATATGGTGATTAATGCAGTTTTGAATTTCAGTACTTTTAGTGGCTTGGCAGGGATGCAGAAACCGATCAGAGATTTTGCCAAACCCTGAAATTCAGGTCCAAGTCCAAGGAAGGGCAGCAATGGATAGAAGGGATCATGGACCACATGTAGTCCTGCAGAGCAGAGGTGATCAGGGAAAAAAGGAGTCTGATCACCACTATGCTGGAGCAGCAATGGCAACAAATTGCCACAGACGAGGATAGGTGGACAACTATTCTAAATCAGCGGATGGCTTCCCTTGGGCTCTATCTGGGTGAGAAGCTAGCAGAATGGCTTGAGGACCTGGTGTGGTTGGAGCTCAACTTGGAACATACGTATGTCGACCCAATGCTTCCAACTCCTGCATCACAAGGGCCCTCCTTCAACAGGCTTGGGCTAATGGAAGGGTTACCCGATGTGCTGCAGGGAGATCCAAAGTGTGGCCTTGAAACTGCAAAGCACTGAGAAATACTATTGGCACAACAAAAGGACGTGGAAATAGACCCAGGGACAGAAGAAGAAAAGTTGCTCAAACAGCTGATCCATAAAGAAATAAAGTTGGAAAAAGAGTATGAGGTGGAGGAAGGAAAACAGAAGGTACCTGGAGATCTGACCGCTACAGAACAGGCGACATCAGAGGGACTGCTGCTCCTCACCAGGATAGGGACGCCTGCTGAACAGTCCAGACCCTGGTAGATGCGAGACCGTAGAGCAGTGTAAAGCAGCACCAGCCACTGGGAGATGACCAACAACCAGAAAAGTTCCAGTCGCTAACTAAGGACGAAGAGCTGGAGACTGAACAGTTGGCAGAGGATGGTGCAGGGAGTCTGCACAACTACCCATGGACTGTTACATGTCCTGAACCACAGACAGCTGATGTCCAGGCTCCAAGGCTGACAGTCATGGAGAGTATGACGCCTGATCGGGGCATGAGGCTATCAAGAGAGGGGCCGTCCCCTGAGACCCTGAAGCTCCTGCCCAGCATGGATCAGGTGGATCCAGATAAGTGTGGGAGTTCAGGTGAGGGCACTGGTCCTGATACCCTGAGGAAGTATCAATTTGAGGCTCCACTCCCAAACTCCAACAAATAATACAAATCACAAGAGAAAAGCACAACTATGTGTCCAACCCTACTCCAATAAATATAATATATGCCAGTTTTGGTCCCCCTAAGTAACTTATAAAACCGGATCTTATTGCAACTTTGTGATCCTAAGCAGGTACTCTAAATACACACCAGGAAAATATACCGGAGTTAATCACGTACAACATGCATGTAGATTAAATTCCTTAAAAATCACTTAAGGGGTGGATTCCAGCATAATCTCTAATTAAAGTTAACTGTATATGAATCTCAGACATATATGCTTAAGTAGTATGCTATCTTCAAGACAAAAGAATACATATGTCAATCAGAGAAATAGCAAGTATCTATGTCTCATGATAGTGTACAGGTAGTAATAGCGAGCACTCAGCGAAACTGCACATTGCAAAACTTAACTTCGGTAAAAACGTAAAATGAAGCTAAACTTCTGCAAATAGAAAGGTAGATGATTTTGTCTAGGGACATTACCAATTACCTTATACTATACTGCCGCAGTCTCAGTTTACGTCCAGCGTCCTACACAAGCAGCCTGGACCTAGGCTCCTAATGCTGCTCTTGGTCGGCGGGTGACAATCTCACTAGCAACGCGCGTTTCGTAGATTACTTCATCCAGAGGCTTAGTGGGGATTAAGACACAGGGGAGAGGGGGAGGAAGACACAGGGGAGGGGAGTGGGGGGAAAAAGATACAGGGGAGGGGAGAGGGGAGAAGAGACACGGGGGAAGAGACACAGGGGAGGGATAATGGGGGAGAGACACAGGGGAGGCATAGTGGGGGTGAGACACACGGGAGGGAATGTGGGGGGAGAGAATAAGGTGAGGGAGAGGGAGGAAAGAGACACAGGGGAGGGAGAGGGGGGAAGAGATACAGGGGGTGGGGGGAAAAAGAAATAATTAATATCCCATCATTTATGGCGGGCAAATGACTAGTACAGTATAAATGAACATCATAGAGAGCAATGGGAAGGACATCATTCATTTTACAAAAAAAGCTGTGTTATTAATTACTGAATTCATACGTTTGGGAGACCTCCTTCTCATTTCACGTGAGGTCATACCCACATATTTAAATCCACATGGACATTCCAGAACGTAAATTAGGCTTTGTTTGCCACAGTTAAAAAATTGATGGATGTACAATATTTTACCTGTACTGTCTGGTATGCTGCGGCCATTTTTCATATGTGGGCAGTATTTACAATGACCACATTTATGGTGGGTCAAGGTTAAATTTAAATCATTGTTATTCAGTATTGAAAGAAACTCTTGAAAAAGCTGGAAAGTTCCATCCCATAAGATGAGAAAATTGTCTATATAGCGGAGCCACATTAGTAAAGACTCTCTCCTGCTCCCCCCACCCCAGGTAAATATTTGCGAACGCAGGGGCGCATGGTGAACCCATCGATGTTCCTCTCACCTGTAGGTAGTATCCTCCATCAAAGATGAAGTAATTGTGTTTCAACACAAATCCAAGTAGACTAATGATGAATTCATGTTTGGCATGATTAGTATTTGATTCCATACTCAGATATTATTGAGTAGCATTGATCCCCATTTGATGATCTATAGACCTATAAAGCGCCTCTATGTCTATTGTAGCCAGAAGGATTGTATACTTATCCCAACTATGCTTAAAGCTTCTCTTTCTGGAACATAGTACTTTCTCAGAAATTCCTACATGTAGTGACATCTGTTTCTTTAAGTATAACTGGCACTTTATGACATACTGTTTATAGGCATAAACTCACAGACATTTAGGCTTTTATTTATGTGTGTGATAATCTTAGGATGGGGACATAGCAAGGGAAAACAAAGAATAGAAAGTATGGTGTAGTCCACTCATATCTTAAATGACCACTACTATAAAAATAATAACTGTTAAAATCAAAATACATGCATAAGTATACTTGATTTCTAATTTTACATGCTTGTAATGCTAGTAGTTATACTTTAAAGCTCTTACTTTTATAGGTTTCTGTCCTATGTCCTGTGCCTCTTAGCTCTGCCCCTTTTGCATAATTAGGGGTGGGGTAGCCATAGCAGACTTTCTGTTTTCTGGTATCTGAATGGTGTAGATCTTATTAACTTTATTGTACTGCGACATGCTGAAGCAGAGCATGGTCCCCTCATTTCGGAGACTGGGCCACAGGACAGTATTCCAACATGATAACGACCCAAAACACACCTCCAAGAAGACCACTGCCTTGCTAAAGAAGCTGAAGGTAAAGGTGATGGACTGGCCAAGCATGTCTCCAGACCTAAACCCTATTGAGTATTTGTGGGGCATCCTCAAACGGAAGGTGGGGGAGTGCAAGGTCTCTAACATCCACCAGCTCCATGATGTCATCATGGAGGAATGGAAGAGGACTCCAGTGGCAACCTGTGAAGCTCTGGTGAACTCATGCCCATGAGGGTTAAGGCATTGCTGGAAAATAATGGTGGCCACACAAAATATTGACACGTTGGGCCCAATTCGTATATTTCCACATAGGGGTGTACTCACTTTTGTTGCCAACGGTTTAGATATTAATGGCTGTGTGTTGAGTTATTTTGAGGGGACAGCAAATTTACACTGTTATACAGACTGTACACTTACTACTTTACATTGTAGCAGAGTGTCATTTATTCAGTGTTGTCGCATGAAAAGATATAATAAAATATTTACGAACATGTGAGGGGTGTACTCACTTTTGTGAGATACTGTGTGTATATATATATATATATATATATATATATATATATATATACAGTATATATATATATATAAATATATATCTATATATATTCACTATATATTTTCTTCATTCATTTTTGTCTCTTAGTTGACGAACACAAGCAACAAATACAATGCCTACAAAAGTAAAGCAGTATTGCCTATAATAATTAATACATAAAAGGCTATATTTATTTATTCTTTCCAAAACCATTTTGCACATTTTCAAGTCAAGTTCTTTATATGAGTATACTATAAACAAAGGGCCTCATTCTATTAGCGGCCGTAAATCGGCCGTAAGGCTGCGATTCCTTGCGGGGGTTCAGTTAACTCGCGATTCTATTATACGGCCCCGCAAGGATCTCCTTTTACGGCCGGCCGCATATCTTGGAACCGGCCGTAATCTCAGAAATATAAAAACTCAAAAATAAATTCAAGCCTGCACTGTACAGCTCTGTAAATGCTAGGGATCATATTGGGGGACATGAGGATTAAAAGGAACCCACTCTCAAGCTTGCACATCTGCCCAAACCCGAGTTCAAATTAACTGTTTATTTTCCGGCTGCGGCGTGGGTGTGTCTGAAGTGCTCCAAGCACTCTGGACTTTTTACATGGATATTTTACGGATATTAAAAATAAAATATTTTACGGATTTGAGTACAGGATAATTATGTGCTATTTTTTCTAACACCTAAAATCCCTTTATAGTCTTCGCAAAGTGCAGGATGGCTTTATTTGGGCTATTTTATGTGCTTAATTGGTGCTAGCGAGACCTCTTTCCTGCAAGTAAGCTGCGGCTCGCTTTTAGCCTTGCAGAGAGGTTTCCCGGAGGAATTGAATTGCAAAACTCTTGCGGCCGTTTTCGATCAAAGGCTTTCCTCTGGCGCGAGCGGCCGCAAGAGATAGCAAGGCACCGGCCGCAAGCCTGCCGGAGCCTCCGGCCGTAAGGGAATAGAATAGCCGAATAGCTTGCGGCCGGTCCTTGCGGCCCCGCAACGGCTGCGGCCGCTAATAGAATGAGGCCCATAGTGTCTTCAGTGGTGTTTGGTGTTTAATGTATTACTGCATATAAGATGCCCTTGAAGACACGCTAAATATTACAAACAGAAATCTTAAAATAAACACTGTTTTTTGGTAAAAACTTCACATGCTTGTGAAGTATGTAACAAAATGGACATAAAATATTTCTTGAGAAAATCACACATTCTGATTACTCTAATTGTGCCATGGAGGATTCCATCTTGGTCTGCTAGTCTGTCTGTAGCTTGTTGGAGAGGGTAATCCTTTGGGGGTTTACTCTTCCCCTGAGTTCTATTGTCAAGGCCATATATAAACTGGCACTGTATGTGATCTTATCTGAATCCACTGTTCCTCCCATTCCTTCCAGGTTTCTATCCCATTTAAGAGCAAAATGTGTTTAAGGTGTTCAGTCATGTCTGACTCTTGGTGACCTTATGAACCGCAGCATACCATGCTGGTCCACGTGGTATCCATGGCAGAGATACTGGAGTGGGTTGCCAGTTCCTTCTCCAGTGTGCCACAGCATAAAGCTCCTGATATTTCTAGGTGGTCTCCTATCCAAGTACTGATCAGGCCCAACTCTGCATGGCTTCAGGGTGGTGTGATCTCTTGGTTCCCTGACTGGAATCAAAAATGAAAGCACTGTATCCTAACCACTGGACCACCAGGGAACCCAATAGCAAAATACAACACAATAATTAAAAAGTAAAGGCTGTAATTATTTATTTTAAACTTTGTGCTATTTTTGAATGATTTTTTTTACTTTAATTTTGCAGAGTTTTAACAATAAATCATGTAAAACAATATCGATAAAGAAAAAGGGAAAGATTTAACACAACTTGTGAATGGGGAGTATGGAAAAGATTCAAAAAAATAAAAAGGAATAATGGGCAAAGAGAAGGGAAAATGGTACATTTTGCATTTGGATACAATATTTGTTTAAAGTCACAATGCAGTCGTCCTTTAAAAAAAATAACACATTATACATT
Source organism: Discoglossus pictus (assembly GCA_027410445.1). Classification (NCBI taxonomy): domain Eukaryota; kingdom Metazoa; phylum Chordata; class Amphibia; order Anura; family Alytidae; genus Discoglossus; species Discoglossus pictus. Next base: position 50,726,931 of record CM050167.1, read on the forward strand.
TGTCATATAATATAAGTTGCCATATTTCTCTAGCAAAGACATAGGGCCCGATTCAATTGCAAACCGAATGTCTGTGAGCGTGCTGTGGGCTTCCATTCATCTACAATTGCGATGCTATTCAATTGATCAAGCCCTCAAGTTACTGGCCCAAAGTTGACTTCAGCGTAAACCATGCACTGGTTCGTAGCAGTTCAGGACGGGAACATGATCAATTAAGCAAACCTGTAAACGCTCATTTCAAAACAGCCAATAGAAAATTAGACTGTCATTGTTACGGCGCAAAACATGGAGGTTACATGTCAATCAATTAGGCTCGGTGGTCCGATATGCGATGGGACTCTCAAACCCTCAAAATATAGAATTATGAAAATAAATGAAAATACTGTTCTAGTCCATGTGGGTGGCCTGATATGTATTAACTCATTGATTCCCAAGATTGATTTAACCCCGAAATGAAACAGAAAAAATACATTTTATTTCCTGCCTACTGGCGAGCTTGAGACTGTTGTGCAATAAATTCTAATGTCTATCATCGCTTTCCCCGTCATTTGCAGTGCAGGATAGATTTTTTTTTGTGCATTTACAGTGCGGGTCCTTCTCCTTCATTTGCCATTTACGGGTGTGAAACCATTTGCGGGCTTGGGCAATTGAATAGAGATTTGCGATTTTAGCATTTGGAACTCTTTCGGACAGGAATGATCAAAGGCATCGGGAGGCTGTAAGTTACGGGTTTAACCATCGCAAAGTTTTCAAGCCCGTAACCCATTTGGAGCCAGCAAAAATATGCGAATGGAATAGCAAATTAACTTGTGGCCTCACTTGCGATACAGGCTTAAAGAGTAAACATGTACATTCAGTGATCCTTAAATGTACATGTTTATTCTTTAAGCCTGTAGGTTGACAGATTTGTACAGATATGGTAAGATGACTTTTTGAATAGCCCACATATGTTATATAAATTGCTTGTTTTTGCTATTGGAAAATTATAAAGCTCTCAAAATACTTTGATTGTTCTTACTTAGCTTGTGTCTTAAACAAAGACAGGAACATTGTATAATAGGAGTCTTATAATATGAAAATGAGAGGTCCATTGTATTTGCAGAACTAGATCTTCCTTCCTGTCCTCTGGCGAGACTTCCCACAGAGGGAGTTGAAAGGCTGAAACACATTTAAGGGACTGAAGTCAATTCTAACAGCTTGTTACCATCACCTGATGACAGATACATAATTACACGCTTACAATGAACATTACTAAAGTTTCTTCAGGTGAGGCTGAAAACAAGGTTTTATTCATCAGCTTAAAAAAGCCACAACTTATTATAGATTCTGACATTATGGTATTTAGGAAAAAAATTAGATGGTTAGAATTACTTATATAAAATATTGCTCTTATTTCCCACATAATCAGACTTTTATAATATAATTATAGAACTAAAATTGATGTAACACAACCAGTCAAGAAATATAGTGTTACTCATGGAAGTGTAAAAATGTCACAAGGTTTAAGGAAGGAAAGATCTATATGTTTCAGACTTTTATAGTTTTAGAGTTAGGTTGGGCCTAGGTAACCAAGAGATCAAAGGGAAGAAGGTTCCTGTCCTTTCCCTCATTTTTTTTTATATTGTTTTTTCCGTTTCAGTTTCCTTCTTTCCCCTGCTTTGATTCCCTCTTTCTTTTTCTTCGTTATAGCCTCCTTTTTACTTATACTTTCTTCCTACCTTCCTCTCCCCACCTTTCACCTCTCATACCTCCTACTTTCTCTCCCTTTATCTCTGGTCTTACCTCATCCTTTGTCCCTATCATCCTCTTTCTCTCCACATATCTGTTTTTCCACCCTGTTCATCTTTTTTTCTTTAACTCCCTCTTCCCCCTCTTACCTTTTTCCTCCTCCCCTCTTACTGCATTCTTTATCTCCCCTTACCTCTTTTTCCTCCACGCTTATCTCCTTCTTTCTTCCCTCTTATATCCTTTTTTCTCTCACCATATCTCCATCTTTTATTTGCTTTATCTCTTTCTTTCTCTCTTCTTATTTCGTTCTGTCCATCCTCTTATCTACTCCCTTGTCTTCTTTTACCTCCTTATTTCTCCCTTCCTTCTCTTCCTCTCCATATTTGCGTCTTTCTATCATTCTTGTCTCTTTTTCTTCCCTACTTCTTTCTGCATTCATTCTCCTTTCTCCCCTCCTTGATTTATCTTTTTTTCTCTAAAATGTTCTCCTTTTCCTGCCTTCTAATGTTCTTCCATCCACCGTTCTTCCTTCCTTATTTCTCCCTTCCTTCTTTCAATTCTTCTGCCCACCATCCTACTTTTCCACTTCTTTCCTTCTTTGTTTCTTTCTCTCCCATATTTCCCCCCTCTTTCTTCTTCCCCACTTCACATTCATTCTCCTTTCTCCCCTCCTTGATTTATCTTTTTTTCTCTAAAATCGTTCTCCATTTCCTGCCTTCTAATGTTCTTCCATCCATCGTTCTTCCTTCCTTATTTCTCCCTTCCTTCTTTAAATTTTTCTGCCCACCATCCTACTTTTCCACTTCTTTCCTTCTTTGTTTCTTTCTCTCCCATATTTTTCCTCACTATTTCCACCCTCTTTCTTCTTCCTCACTTCACAGTCCTCACCAAATTTCTCTCAATTGCCCTTTACTAATTTCTTCCCCTGAAACCTTTGAATAACAATCAATATCTTTCCCATTTTCCATCTAATATCATTGTATCCTTTCTCTATGAACCTCTTGATCTTTTTATCTACACTTCTCTCTTTTGTCTTTTTTGCAAAATCCCACACATGAACTATTACATACCCATACTTGTGAGTTTAACGTGCAAGTTCCACCTAAACTGGCTTGTCTTACATTAAAGAGCACCCTTGGAGACCCTTAATTGTCTTTTTAAAAGCTAAGGAATTTGTCCAAGTTTACCAGCTACTCCTCCATGTTTGTTGAATGGAAGCTGCCATTTTAAACTTCATTTTTGCAACTGGCACTAAGTGCTGAGTCAAACTTTCAAGAGCCAATTAAACTGCAACTGAGATTTAAGTTACAAGAGTTACCTCCATGTTCTGTGTTTTCCATTTAACCTTATATAGAGATTTTTGTTTTGCGTAGTTCACACGTTTCCGACTCTCTGTGACCTCATGGACCGTAACACACCAGGCACATCCTCATGTCCATGGTCATGCTTATCAACCTGGTTTTCATGACTGAGATACTGGAGTAGATTGCCAGTTCCTTCCCTAGTGGGACACCTATATATGTATTTACACATATAAGTGAACTCTTTAGTATAGGACCAACTTATGTTCATTTTAAAATTGCCAGTTAAAGCAAGGCTAGTACAAAACACTTTAATGTTGGCCTGTTTATTATCCATGGTGGAATACACAAGCCTCTCAGCTCTAGAAAGGGGTGGGAATTCAGGCCTGGGGGCTTGTTGTGACCCTCCGGCTAATTTCACGCAAATTTGTATCTAGGTGAAGCCGTCATTGATCCTCTAATTACAGAAAGCAGCTACATTGAATGGTTCCATATGATTTCTCCTGGGCATTATCTACTCAATAGTGGTTAATTTGTTTGACATAGTTAAATCCAGAGGCAGTTTTTGCAGCAGTACAATGCCCTCCTTAAACTCGCTCTTGAACTGATAACCACATTACATTAGCAGGTTTGCAAATTAAAATCCTGCGTGTGCTATCAAAGTAACATATCTTAGGGATGTTCACTTAAAGGTATAAAGTTTTATGCATTATGAAAGCATCTGATGGAGGAGAATTAGTAGTGTATGATAACATTTTTTGAATGCAAAAAATCCTGAAAAAACATTAATAATCTTACCCTAAAGTTTGCACTTCCAATGCCCCTGAAAATCCAAGCTACATTAGCATAGAATTCATAATTGTTTGTTGCCTCTCACTGTCTGAGACAAAACTGCTCAAACATACAGAATCCCTCAATAAAACGATTTGATACAAGACATGTCCAATCAAATAAACTTCAAACACATGATATCCCACAAACTTCCATATACCTTTAAAAATTAGTTTTGAGACTAAACTGTGTTGTGCATAACAGGAGCACTGTAGACAAATATCGGGCATTCGAATTTTGACTTTTAGGTTTCCATGAAAAACTGTACATAGAAATGGCAAGGAGCAATATTACCTATAGCGCTATATTGTTATTACAATTCTAATTATTATTTTAAGATTATTTCTAGTGGTAATAGGGGTAGGTGCAATATCAATAATATGTTTAACACTAGCTTATAATAGTAATATTAATATTGAACCATAATAATACTAATAATATATGTGTGTATATATATATAGTAGACACACAGTTATTTGGCACCCATGGAGATTGGTAGATGCCGGATAAATGTAGTTTCTGGTTACTTGAGCGTTACCATTAAAAGAGGCCTAGATTCACTGCAAATAGGGGAATTGAGGGCTGTTCTAGCAGCAGCAGCTTTCACACAGGAGGTTGCGGTGTTGAACCCGGGGAATGTAACGCCAACACTGCCCTGGCTCAGTCACTCATGCCTGTCTGCTTCCAGGGAACATTGAATTGCAGAGACATACAGTGGATGACATCTAGGTGCCTGTAAGCATTTTGTGGCAGGACAACATTGCTCCTGGCATTTGTTGAGCCCGGGAAAATATTTTTTTAATGTAAAGTACAGTATTTTTAAAAATTCTGGTTGCTTGAGAGTTCTGATTGCTTAAGTTCTGGTTAACTGAGAGTCTACTATATATATATATATATATATATATATATATTTACATATATATATATATATCACATATATAGTTGTGGATCTTGTGATGTTGGTTACTTTTGTGATGCTGTTAACGCAGTTGCGTCCCTCGCGAAGAGAGGGATGCAACCGCAAGCTTCGCAAAGTGAGGTTCGCCAGGGACTGCAGTACTTAGGCTGTAATAAGCGCCAAAGGCAATATTTCAGAAACAACATGAAAACGAGGCTCAGCAATGCCAGGCTCTCAAAACTTACAAAATACACGATGCTAAAGACAGTTACACTTACACAAACAACGCCAGGCACGCGGGACTTTGAAAATAAAGCCAACAGCAGTCAGCATGTAACACGTAAACATTTACCACACACTCAGAGGAGAAAGACACAGGGAAGGGACAGGGGGAGATGATGGAAAGAGACACATGGCATGCCCAAGCACAAAACATGCAGGTTAACGAAACCTGCAATTAGCGGGAGAGGCTTGCAGTGAGCGTGCAATGAGCGCCAAAGTCGCTCATTGTGAGCCACGCAATGAGCACTGAAGGCGCTCAGCGCAGGGCTCGCAATGAGTGCTGAAGGTGATTCGTGCAAAGTAGGGGAGAGGCTCACAATGAGCCCCGAAGGCAATTTCCTAGTTAATAAATATTTAACAACAGTAATACTTATAATATATATATATATATACATATATATATATATATATATATATATATATATATCGTTTTAGAGCTAGGTTGGGCCTAGGTAACGAATAGATCAAAAGGAAGAAGGTTCCTGTCCTTTCCCCTCTTTCTGTCCTCCTCCTCCTCCTCCGGCTAATTTCACGCAAATTTGTATCTAGGTGAAGCCATTATTGATCCTCTAATTACAGAAAGCAGCTACATTGAATGGTTCCATAGGACTTCTCCTGGGCATTATCTACTTAATAGTAGTTAATTTGTTTGACATAGTTAAATCCAGAGGCAGTTTTTGCAGCAGTACAATGCCCTCCTTATACTCGCTCTTGAACTAATAACCACATTACTTAAGCAGGTTTGCAAATTAAAATCATTGCATGTGCTATCAAAGTAACATATCTTAGGGATGTTCACTTAAAGATGTATAGATGTTTCTTGGATTATGAATGCATGTGATGGAGGAGAATCAGTAGTGTATGAAAACATTTTTTTTTAAGAAAAAAAAACTAAAATAGATTTTGTGACTAAACAGTGTTGTGTAAGAGGAGCATTTCCAACAAATGTCGGGCATTAGAATTTTGACTTTTATGTTTACATGGAACGGGAGATCAAAACCGTACATAGAAATGGAAAGGAGTAATATTACCTATTGTGTGATATTATTATTATAATTCTAATTATTATTATTATATTCTTTTGAGTGGTAATAGGGACAGATGTAATAACAATTAATCATTTGCCAGCCCGCAGTTTCCCCCTTGCGTTAACCAACGGATTTTGGCAAGCCCGGCTGCTGACAACTATATATGTAATAGTCATAACAAACCATTTTGAATTTCTAACCTCTTTTGAAAAATAGCAACAAATGGTCCTATTGTGCCCCTGGACAATATCCTCCTTGGTCATCTAGTTTATACAATGAGATGATACTATTCCAGCCCAGTGTATTAGCTGACTCTGCTATCTGACACCAAAGCCGCTAACAGACAAACACATGGCAAACCAGACCAAGGCTCCCACACTGTGCGGGGGTGTACTGAAATACATAGGGTGGCCCTCAGGCCTAGCGTCATAAAGGTTACTAGAGACTGCGCCACTGTCACAATATACAATAAGGTCTTTCATTACTGACAGGTAAGGTCTTACAAATCTCTCACTTGATTTGAATCATCACCGTCCAGAGGTAACACAGGACTTTTATCTGCAGCTTACACAGGTCCATTAAGATTGTATGAAATCCTCTAAAATATTGCTTGTGAAAATTTAAGCTAATTTCCTATCCACTTAAAATATTCTCCAATGATTCTTCACAATCTTTATTCTCTTATGTTGAGATCAATGTGATCTTATTTCTTCCTGCTTTCAAATATTCCATAAAGCATTTACCCACTAATCATTTGCTGGACCCTTTTTACAGTTTTCTTACAGAAGGATCTGACTAGGCTAGCATACAACAAAGCCTACTTAGTCCCCCATTAGAGTATCTTGTACCTGGGGTGGGGGATTCCATAAAACATGTTTTAACACAGAGTCCAATAAATCCACCAATACTCGGTCATGTACTTATAGCCATCCCTTTGTATTGGAACTATGAAGCCTTGATTCATGTGTATGCTCAAAAAAGAGCTTCCACATCCAGCCTCACTAAACAGGTTTCACTATCTAATACAAGACCTTCCAGTTCCTTCAACAATTTAAGGAGTTGGAATTCCATGTAATGACTTATTCTATTGGGAAATGAAGGATCACTCATAGATTTGGAATTGTACTAGAGATTGGAGTTTTTGGTTGTACTATTTAAAAAAAATCTACAGTTCTTCATGTAGGGATACCTTTATTTATTGTTTCATCAATTAATCCAAATATTTGTTTCTGGTATAATATTATCTGTAGTCATCTTGTTATCATCTGGTAACAAGGCTGCAGTAGTTGATGGAATCCCAGATGAACTGTTCAAAATCCTAGAAGATGATACTGTGAAAGTGTTGATTGCATTATGCCAACAAATTTGGAAAACTCAACAATAGTTAATAGACTGTAAAATATCTATCTATCTATCTATCTATCTATCTATCTATATATATATATATATATATCTTTCTATCTATCCATCGTGTTAATAAAAAGTGTTTGTTTTTCTTTAGTCTACAGATTTTTCCATTTTTATTACATGTGCTTGTTGATTCCATTTAGAGAAGAAAGAATGGTGAATTCCTTTAATATAGTAACAAAATGTATAAGTGCTTTGGGTGGTTATAGCAATATTCTCATTATAAGACTAAATGCAAGTAGATTTTTTAGGTTCTAAAATGTTAAAAGTTGTCCTCACAAACCAATAAGGTCCAAAATGTCACTGAGCCTGCCCCTCAGCCCCCAGACCCAAACACAATCTGCTAAAAATTATTTTATGCTCTCGGCTTACATAGCTCATAATGTTGTTACAGTTTTTCCCAATCTGTAATGAACTTTTAAATCAGATAGTGAAAGGGCTAAAAAACTTTTATTGTGTGGTTATTTTATTATTATGCGCTGGTAATCAAATAAACATACCCACCCTCTCCAAGCTATCAGAAAGAGTTCTAGTCGTACAAGATGCAACATTCTAAAAACTATGATTATCTTAAAAAAACCTTTTAAATATGCATGGCTTACACAGCTGCTAATGTTGTTACATACTTCACAAATGTGAGTTTTTTCCTAAATCATAGTGTTCCTTTATGAAAACTTTGCATTTCCTGAAGTATGAAACCATAAGTAGAGTTTCTTATCCTTCTCCTTATGTTTGTCCAGCATTACACCATACGCTGAACGTGTCTCTTTCCTTTGCTTGCAAGTTCATGCTCCCAATCACTATCTTGCCCCTCCCTTGTTTAATTCCTACCACCCCCCCACTCCTTTCAGCAACATTATAGAATATGCCAGCTGATTGCTTGCAGCCTTTCGATGTCATTAATGCATCCGGGGAGAGGACTGAAATTATAAGCAGAGTGTGACAAACACGTCTCGCTCCCAAAATAGCCCCTGCACCTGTGGGGTGGCAGAGCAGGTCCCTGTGCGTCCCTTCCGAGGTTTATCATGCTGAGCTAATTATCGATCTGGTATATGCAGCTGGTAAAAGCCTTAACCTTTACATGAAAAAGACACTGCTTTTTTCAGCTGGATGTAGAACATGTTTAAACAACCACTGTAGTGGTCAAACAAAAAGAATGTGTTTATTTTGTAACTTTGTAACAGTATTCACAGGAAATTAAATTAAAGTAGATTTTAAAACTTAACATTGTAGCTTCCAGCAGGTGTGGTTGTCTCCACCGCTGTTAGGTGTCCAGGGGCTGAAAGGGAATGCGCCCAGAAGACTGCGCTATATTTTGCTGTCAGGAATAGGCTTGCTTGCAATAGCCAGTGCAGGGCAGTAGGCAAATGCCTATCAGGGCAATAGATAAAGAAAGCCCCTATGCAGATCCTCTCCCACCCCCTGGTCCCCTAATAGGCGGTGATTTATTTGTTCTTTAAATCCTAATGTTATTGCTAACCATTTATTGAATACCTCTAGGGATCCTGGTGCTGCCATCCGACTACTAGTCTCTCTCTCCCCAACCCGTAGTTCCCCCTCTCTGCTGCCAGTGCTGTGTAAAAGGCCACGCTCATATTAAATAAAAAAATAAATTTTATATATATATATATATATATATATATATATATATATATATAATACTCAGCATGTTATGGAACAAATACGACCACAACCCACAATACACCCACTACCATCCTATATATATATCTATATATATAAATATATATCACATATAATAGTTGTCACGTTTTGCGTGGGTCGTTAACTCGGAGCACTTAGGCAATGAGCGCCAAAGGCGCTCATCGCCTGCGAGCCTCGCATAGTGAGGCGACCCTTTGGCACTAAAACTCGCAGCACTTAGGCGATGAGCGCCAGAGGCGCTCATTGCCTGCAAGCCTTGTGAAGCGAGGCGAGCAGTCAAGGCAATGAAACATGCCACAAAGAAGCGCCGAAGGTCGTTGACAAATGCAGGACTTAGAAAAAAAAATTACGAGATGCGGGACTTAGAAAAAACAAAACAAAAATACAACAAAAACATCACACACAGCATGGGGGAACAGCCAGGATGTCTGGGAGTGAGGTGGAACGCGAATTTAAGTTGATTTCAACAAGTTTAGGCACTCGAAATTCGCCAAAGCGAGAAAGAAAATGGCCACCCAAAAAATGAAAACGAGGCTACACGACCCCGGACCGCGCAAAACACAAACAACCGTGTATCACTTTCACACAGGAACGTACGAGGTACAAAATACACTATTACAAATGACGGCATATGCTGCGAACCGCGTAGGACATAGACAAACTATACAATTTTACAACCCTCGCACACGCTGCCTATTTCTAATGCACAGTTGGGACATTGATGATACTTTCTCCTCAATGCAGCAACAGTCCAACTGTTCATTGTATGCTGCAGGAAAATAAAAAGAGATTTTTAGCTCTTCAGGCTATTGATTGCTGGATATATTAATTAGAAATAGGTAAAGTATATTATTTTAGTAAGTAACTAATTAATTAATTCTTAGTAAAAAAAAAAAAAAAATATATATATATATATATATATATATATCTGTCTTTGTGATGAGCTCTGAAAGTACTCAGAGGAGCAAAAGTACACGAGAGGAGAGGCTTGCATTGAGCGCCGAAGGTCCTCATAGTACAAAAAGCTTTACATTGTGTGGCAAACAGCATTGCCATGGCTTCATATTTTATTGCCCAGTCATTTTTGACGGGCAAGTCGCTAGTATGTATATATAACTAGCGAATTGCCGGTCAAAAAATGACGGCAATCAAATCGTAAGGTAGCTAATGCTTGCGAGGTCGTAATGTCTGGTAACGTGTCTTGTATGGTGTTTGCGTGTGTAGCCTCGTTTTCGTTTTGTTCGGCGGCCATTTTTTCTCTCGCATATAACATTTTTTATTGTCCAAACTCTTTTACTTTTATTGAAACGAAGGTGTAAGTTGCATTTTTGAAGTCCTGGATGCTCCCTGTTGCTGTAGGTAAGTTTTTTATGTATGTGCTGTGTGTATGTATTGTGTTTTTAATTTTGTAATGTTCGCGAGTTGCGTCCAAGTGTTGCGAGTCCGTTATGTGTGTGAACATGTGTGGTATGTTGTTCGCGAGTGTCGTAATGTGTGTGCCGTGTTATTTGCGTTGGAACGGGCCGTACGCTGCGGGCAAGGGCATGGAGGTCTGCTCCCTCTCTCCAGCGGTGGGGTATTGTGGGGAGGAGGTGGCTGCAGGGTCTCAGCGTGGAGCAACGGGCCGTACGCTCACAACTATATATGTGATACACTATGTACAATGAGGGAGTACTCCATTCACTAGCTCTGCTACTGGACCTGGGTATTTTGGTATCAAGGTATTTTGATGCTGATGTGTGGGCAACATATCAGACAGAGAAACTATGCAGGTTTGTCAGTATCTACATTGTTGTTGTTCTGTCCTTCAGTCATGCCCGACTCTCAGTGGCCATATGAACACAGCAAGCTAGCACGTTCCTGGTTGTGCTTATCCATATGGTTTTCATGGCAAAGATACTGAAGTGGGTTGCCCATTCCTTCTCCAGTGGACCACCATTTGTCTGCAATGACCTGTCCATCTTGGGTGACCCTACATGGTATAGCACACAGCTTCATGGAGGTACACAAGCCCTGAAGCAATCCAGAAGGGGGTATCCTTATTGTTTCCCCGTATTTGCCTATGGCCTGTACTTGTAAGTGTAAGTGCAGCTATAATAAAATGTAAGTATATTAGTACCAGGGCATGTGTGGATTTCACTAGGAATGCAATATGCCTATCTATCTCTTTACTTTTGTGTACTTTATTTTATTTAAATACTGGTCATTCTCCCCAAAATCTTACAAACAGTCCATAACTGGTTTCTCCCCTGTGCAACTCATGACGACAGTGTACTATGAAGTACAGGGGTTGTACTGTCTCAGAGTGATCAATCAGTGGCAGCATTCTGCAAAATGCTACTTGAGAAAAGTCACTGATAGGCTAATTTGAAATACTGCACTTCACAGTCTGTGTATTCTTGAGCTGCATGAGCTTTAGAGGGCTGACACAAACAGGTACACATTGAATGATTTTAGGCAGAAACAAAGCTTTTAAACACTTTATGTTGAAATAAAGTAAAGTAAAGTAAATGTATATATATTCCTAGTGAAATCCAGAAACCTTTCATATCCCTTTAAAGGACCACTCTAGTCACATATTTACAGTATGCACTTCTGAAGAACTAGACTTGTAGGTGATCAAATATTTGTAAATTACAGCATTTAATTCACTTTTATTCTAAATATTATTGTTGTACTAGGAAATTGCCTGTCAAAAATGACGGGAGAAAAATTTTAAGGCTAGCAATGTTGTTTGCCACACAATGCGAGGCTATGGGCCTTCTGAGCACCTTCAGCGCTCATTGCGTGGCTTGCAATGAGTGCCTTTGGCGCTCATTACAAGCCTCTCCCCTTGTGTAGTTTATAGGCCCTGCACTTGAGTGTTACTGTCTTGGGTTGTGTTACTGTCTTGGGTTGTGTGTTAGTGGCTTGCATTAAGTGTTACTGCTTAGGGCAAGTTTTTTACGTCCTTCGGGCTATTTTTACGTCCTTAGGCCTCGTTTTCGTTGTTTTGCGTTTTTTCGGCAGCCATTTTTTTTCTCGCTTAGGGTGATTTTTGATCATGAAAAAACAGCAAATATGAATCAAATTAACTTGCAACCTGCCTCACAGGCTCCCTGTCTCCCCCCCCCCCCCCCCCCCCCCAGTGCTGTGTGTGAGTGTGTAAGTTAATTTGAGGCATATTTGTTGCTTTTTTTCCATGTCTTTTCAGTTTTGCGGTTTGGCTGTTAAAGTTGTAATTTTGCGAGGCACACAGTGCACGTACGAGTTTCGGTCCTAAGTTGTACGTGTCGTAATTCCTGCGTGCCTCAACTGCTTGCCTCACAATTGCGGCTAAGTCCCACAAGGCCTCGTGATGAGCGCTCATTGCAGGCTAAGTCCCGCGTGCCTCAACTGCTCGCCTTGCTTTGTGAGCCTTGCAGTGCAATGACCGCCTTTGGCGCTCACTGCAGCCTAAGTCCCGCGTCTTCCACCATCGTAAGCGTTCCCCATACTGACAACTATTATAGTGATTATGAACGGCCATTGCCTTGATTGAACCTCTTGTTTTAGCTGCTATCTCAGGGACCTTGAGATTTCTATTAACCTATTTTAAAGCACTGGCAATAATGGTTTCCACACTACAACTGTATTAGTTGAAGGATTCTGTGCATCTGTATAAACAGATCATCAGAAACAAAAATGTTGCACTGAATACGAAGACTGAGTAGTGGTGTTACATGTCTGCAACACCATGGTGTGCATGTTACCTTGTTATTGCCTGCTTCTGGGTATATAAAATGGAAAGGGGTAGGTGTCACATATCAGCCGAGCTCCAATAATGTGAAACGTCTCCTGGTCCTCTCCCACCTCTATGACCTAGCCCTCAACTGCTCAACAGACCAAAGCATATTTTCTCAGGCAATACACAACCAGTCTGCTTGTACAGCTGCTAATGCATGTAATGTTATTTACTGCACAAATATATGGAGTTTTCCTAAACTACAGTGGATCTCTAACTGTTTTGTCCAACAAGTACCAAACGCTTGTTGCATTGCTATTAGAAGTTCTGACATTATCAGAGCTGATACATCTGCATATGAGGATGGTACCTGTAGTATAGTTGGCAAAGCTAAGGTGGTGAGCCTTGCACCTTAGTACATCTGGGCCAGTGTATCAGTGGCTAAGGCAATGAGGTTAGTCATAAATGCCAGAAAAATAACTATAAAACTTTGATTTATTTCATCATTTCCCTACACTATGGTGCTGCTATGGTTGTGGTTTAGCTGTGTATGTTTTATTCTCTCTTCATTATCCAATAATATTTTACTAATTGCTTTACTTGTCCATCTGTGCATTGGGCCTGACTGTTCCCATATACCTTCCTATCTAAGTACGACTCTGTGCTTCTGATTGAATTATGACTCACATGCTACATCTGAACACTGGGCTAATATTTCGAGCACATATGTAAAGCTCATTAGTGCTTACACCGAGATTGCTAACGATTTCATGCATATGTGCGATGCTTGTTAGCCTTGCATGGAATCCGAGTGTGTAAATATCAAATGTCAAGACACTTCTTAATTATACGACTATCTTTTGTATGCATTACTAGTATAGTATAGTATTTGAGGTTGAATACAGACTGTTAGTCCATCAAGTTCAACCTTTTTAGATCTCTTTTGATCTTTTTAATATGTGGACTATTTGTTATTAATTATTGCTCTTAAAGGAATAATGCAGTACAAGAAACAAAATACTACTAACAATATTAACAGCTGTATAAGTCATGGATAAAAAAAAATTTGAATCTGAATTTTGAAAACTCTGTTTGTGAGTACAGGAATCCATTTTGTGTTTGTTACATCACGTCCACAGATCTGAATCATTAAGGTGTGTGTTTTGGCTATCAGTGAAGAAAGTGCTGGGGAAGGAGGGAACAGAAATCTTTGTTAAGAAAATTGGATAAGACTGAAATTAGCTCCACACCCCTTCCCCCTAAGTGGACCAGAAGCAGACTATTTGCTTCATTAAATGCAACCATATCTCTCCAGAAATGCAAACACACTCTCACATACACATCTTCCACCAATTTAACATGGATCTGTCCATGGTCCTGCAGAGGTATCAAAAATATTTTATTTCTAATGGATTTTTTGGGGGGATTAATTATGCTGTTACTTAGACTCAACATTTTCTAAAAAATATTTTTCTACTGTGCAATGGTCCTTTAAAGTGACACTAACTTTTTAGATCTTCTAAAGATGTAAGTAAAGCAACATTTAATAAATAATGAGATCTTTCAAGTAGATGCAGAGCAGTCCTATGAGGTTATTCCCTGTAGTGGTGCATCTTTGTCTTTTTAGAGATAATGTTTGCACAGCAGTGACAAGAACTTATATTACTTGGACTGACACATATATGGCCCCTGTGTCCTAAAAAGGGCTGCCCAATGTGTTTTTTTATGCATAGCAAAAATAATAAAATCATTATGGTAAACGTGGATTCAGTAGTAATGAGATATAGATAATGAGGCGAGGTATTTTAGAGTGCAAGTAATTTACTGGTTGTGGAGAGAAAATGGACTGTGTTGTGGTTCTTATTCTAGAGAACAGGCAGTGGGCCACATAAACAGTGTCCAGGGGCCGCGTGAGGCCCCAGTCTGCCTTTTATAAAGACTGTGAGTGGAAAGTGCCTGTCTATTTGGAAGATTCAGGTCTGTCATTGGCTAATATATCTAGTACAATTGAATCACTGAATGCATGAGCTACAGATGGCAACCTGTTGCAGGGACTGTGTGGAAGGTTTCAGTGAGTAAAAACTGAGTTCTTAAGCAAATAAACACCTAGTTAGTTTATTTTAATATTAAAAACAGGGAACCGGTCATCAGTATAAACAGATTTTTCAGATCATATTATAAGATTGAAATAGACACCACACCCCTTCCCCCCACAGGTCCAGAAGAAGAAAGTTGCTACCACAAATCTCCAGAAATGTAAAAGCCCCTCTCTCACACACACGACTTCCATTAAGCATAATGAATTCCTCCAGCATCTTTCAGAAGCATCAACCTTTATTTGATTTCTAATAAAAAACTAGCTTTATAACTTTTTCCTGCTTAATTATGCTCTTAATTCGACTTAAAGTTTTAAAACACATACATTTTTTTCTTTGCACAGTGGTTCTATATTGAAAATATTTTATTTGGCTCAATTACTTAATATTAGCCGTACAAATCAAATTATTTTCCTTTTCAACACAATCTAATCTTTACAATATACTGTTAATTTGCAATAAACCAGCAGTGAGATTGTAAAATAATAAAAAACAGCTAAAGTGATATTTTTTTACAGCAAAACACGAACATATGTAAAACACATCCTTGCTCTATCTTGCTGAAATTTAAGTTAAAATGGATTATATGTTAATTAAAGCCTCAACCTTTTTAACAACATATAATTTCAAAAAACAAAAACTAAAATGTTTTAATAGTGTGCGGAAGACTGGGGCTTTAATCAGTGATCAAAGACTTCACTGGGATGAAACATCTAATTTCACTATGTTAATGAGTGCATGTGGATGGGGGAAATAGGGGGTGTACAGTTGCTTTCAATTAATGTTGGCTTTAAAATCAGACTAAACTTTGAACTTATCCTCAGATATATAATATTAAAATGCTGCTACTCATTTACAATAGGGAGTATGCTTTGTAGACTCTTGAAGCCATTGTGGGTTATTTCTAGGCTGGTGACATTTGAGTTCACAAATATACCCCTGTACCCCTGAATGGAAGAGAAAGTCTCAGTAGGACAACAAACTACCCCTCATTGTTCCAGCCAACTAGCAGTCCAAGCTGGAAACATTTATGACACAAGAAAATCTGTTAAATGTATTATTTTGTTATTCTCATGGCTTATATTGCTGCCAATATAGAATATTTATTTACGGACTTGACAAATATGCAAAGTGTTTCTAAAACTACAGTGAAGTAGTTCTGGCTACAAAGATATGGCCCTAGCTATGTATCGCCCTGTACTTTCTAGATAGTGATACGGTCCTGACTGCTGTCCCTAGCTATGTACCCGCCTGTACGTACTAAATAGTGATCTGGTCCTGACTGCAGTCCCTAGCTATGTATCCCCATGTACTTACTAGATAGTGATCTGGTCCTGACTGCTGTCCCTAGCTATGTATCGCCCTGTACTTACTAGATAGTGATCCGGTCCTGACTGCTGTCCCTAGCTATGTATCGTCCTGTACTTACTAGATAGTGATCTGGTCCTGACTGCTGTCCCTAGCTATGTATCGCCCTGTACTTACTAGATAGTGATCCGGTCCTGACTGCTGTCCCTAGCTATGTATCGCCCTGTACTTACTAGATAGTGATCTGGTCCTGACTGCAGTCCCTAGCTATGTATCGTCCTGTACTTACTAGATAGTGATCTGGTCCTGCATGCTGTCCCTAGCTATGTATCGCCCTGTACTTACTAGATAGTGATCCGGTCCTGACTGCTGTCCCTAGCTATGTATCGCCCTGTACTTACTAGATAGTGATCTGGTCCTGACTGCAGTCCCTAGCTATGTATCGTCCTTTACTTACTAGATAGTGATCTGGTCCTGCATGCTGTCCCTAGCTATGTATCGCCCTGTACTTACTAGATAGTGATCCGGTCCTGACTGCTGTCCCTAGCTATGTATCGCCCTGTACTTACTAGATAGTGATCCGGACCTGACTGCTGTCCCTAGCTATGTATCGCCCTGTACTTACTAGATAGTGATCCGGTCCTGACTGCTGTCCCTAGCTATGTATCGCCCTGTACTTACTAGAGAGTGATCTGGTCCTGACTGCTGTCCCTAACTATGTATCGCCCTGTACTTACTAGATAGTGATCCGGTCCTGACTGCTGTCCCTAGCTATGTATCGCCCTGTACTTACTAGATAGTGATCCGGTCCTGACTTCTGTCACTAGCTATGTATCCCCCTGTACTTACTAGATAGTGATCTGGTCCTGACAGCTGTCCCTAACTATGTATCGCCCTGTACTTACTAGATAGTGATCCGGTACTGACTGCTGTCCCTAGCTATGTATCGCCCTGTGCTTACTAGATAGTGATCCGGTTCTGACTGCTGTCCCTAGCTATGTATCGCCCTGTACTTACTAGATAGTGATCTGGTCCTGATTGCTGTCCCTAGCTATGTATCGCCCTGTACTTACTAGATAGTGATCCAGACCTGACTGCTGTCCCTAGCTATGTATCGCCCTGTACTTACTAGATAGTGATCTGGTTCTGACTGCTGTCCCTAGCTATGTATCGCCCTGTACTTACTAGATAGTGATCCGGTCCTGACTGCTGTCCCTCGCTATGTATCGCCCTGTACTTACTAGATAGTTATACAGTCCTGACTGCTGTCCCTAGCTATGTATCGCCCTGTACTTACTAGATAGTGATCCGGACCTGACTGCTGTCCCTAGCTATGTATCGCCCTGTACTTTACAAGATAGGGATCCGGTCCTGACTGCTGTCCCTAGCTATGTATCGCTCTGTAAATACTAGATAGTGGCCCGGCCCTGCCTGCTGTTCCTAGCTATGTATCGCCCTGTACTTACTAGATAGTGATCCGGTCCTGACTGCTGTCCCTAGCTATGTATCGCCCTGTACTTACTAGATATTGATCCGGTCCTGACTGCTGTCCCTAGCTACGTATCGCCACTGATCGATTACCCCGCCGCTTACCATAAAAGCTTGAATTGCACACTAGTGGGGTAGGGACCAGGTTGACTACCACTGGTCTAGAGAAACCGATAAAAGGGGACAAGTAGAACAAGGATATTCATTTGTGGGTGGCATGTTTCAATATATACAGTTTTACCCCATCTAACGCTGCTCCTTTGATCGCTGATTGGCAATAGCGCACTTTAGCCATTTAATTCCCCACTAAACCTATGGATAGAGCGGATTTTGAGAGACAAATCCCATTTAGCCCTGTCCATCATAGCGTTGTCTGAGCACTATGGTGATAAAATGCACAGTTTAGCGCTGTTTAACCTAGCGATACTGCATGTAGGAATGCATGTGGAGCACTAAACGGGATACTCCTGTAATCAGAAATTCAAACATATACAAGTAATGAACAAAGCAATCAGTATGCTTCAACAATAACAGTGTGTGCCATAATATATCTTTTGAGTGGGAAGGAGGGCGGCACAAGGTGTAATACAGACCTTCTTGGTGGAGACTTTCTATAATCAAACTGAATTTGACTCTTGGATTTCTGAAACTTAAGCAAATATAAAGCATTATGATTATTATAATTTTAGAAATACTTAGCATCAGTAAACAGCGGGTGAAAGGATATATAGAGGTTGGCAGAGTGGGAATGGAAATACAGGCGCACTCTACTGATGAGAGCATGTGCATGGAAAGGGCAGGTGTTAAATTCAAATAGTCCAATGATTTTACATATCCCCTCCCACTTACCTCCTCCCCCACCATTCATTTCACTGTTCAGTAGATAAATATTGCCCAGAGACTCAAAACCATCAGGACCATGTCAAGTCAGGCATTGTGGAAACGTTCTATAAACAAACAAAATGTATATTTTCACTAAAAGTGGATTACTGTTTATGGCTTATAAAGCTGCTAAAATGTGTTGTTTTGTTACACCCTTCTCAAACACTTATGGCTTTTCCTAAAATACAGTGTCTTTTAATTATCGGTTATGGAAAGATAGGCAGCCAGTAACTATAAAAGAAAGGGTTGAAAGGAGTATGGAGAGAGCGAGAGATGGATATACCTAGAATTGGAAGAAAGACACGAGCATAGCAGTAAGGCCCTGACGCTACGTCATACGTATATATATGCATATAAATGTATATGGAAAAGCTACAATGGGAACCGTCAACTTTGCACTGGTGGTGGTTAATATGGAAATATGGTGATAAGGAGTGAATATGAAGACAAAGGGTGGTGGTAAATGATTATGGATAGGGAGAATGACAGTGAGTATCGAGAGAGTGGATATGGAGAGGGAAAATGATGAGGGTAAGGGGCTGAGATGGAGAGGGGTCTCTATATCATGTCCAGTCTCTATGAGAAGGTGCTGTAAAAACAACGGGACAGGTCTAGATCTCCTCTTTCCTTACCAACTGAACAATCAGTGAATATATATCCACCATCTCTTCCTCCCTTATCAATCGTCTCATTTATGTGTCCCAGGGGTCTGTCTTGTGCTCACTTTTTCTTTCTCTATACAACTTGTCACTTGGTAAACTTATCACATCCTTTGGTTTAAAATACTCTATGCTGATGACACCAAACTCTACTTTTCTACCCCTGACCTAATACTTGCAGTTCAAGAGAAGGTTGCAGACTGTTTAAATGAAGTTGAAATCTTGATGTCCCACCGTCTTAAAGGCACATTTAAGTTTCCTGGATTATGAATATATCTGATAGAGGAGAATCAGTAGTGTATGAAACCCTTTTTTTTGCATGAAAAAATACCAAAATAAAATGTATTATACTTACCCTAAAGTTTGCTAAATCTCTTGAGTTTGCAAGCAGTTGATTTTCAGAGTTAACACTCCTAGAAATCCCTGCTAAAATTAGTATCAAAATTCATAATTTGTTTTGGCCAATTACCGGCAGCTAATACATTGTATCAATCTGTGAGTCAGTTTGCGCAGGGGGGCATTATGGGATGTGTAATCCCCTGCACAAAGAAGCAATGAGGAGCTTAGATATTGCTGTGTAGATCTCTGCATTGTGCTGCTGTTAGTTTGATGGTTAGTGAAGAGTTAAAATCTGTACTCAAATGCAGTGTTTTTATTGGGAGGTACACTGTGTCTATGTAAGCAGCTCTGGGGGTGTGGAAAACAATTTTACTTTTAAATAACATAAATCTGTATGTGTATAGGATGGATCAATGTAATGTGTGTAGAGAAAGATAAACACAGGGAAACTTAGAAATACCTTTAAACTTAAAGGATTACTGTGGTCAGAAATTTAAAGTATCCTTTTTTAAGAACTATACTTGGTGAAAAATGCAGGTTCTAATGCATTATTTCTATGTGCTTTTATGATGTAGTGTTACCTACCACTTTATTTTCCAGTAATTAACTTCCTGAGCTAGAATGAAAGAAGAAGTCTCTATCTGCACAGTGGGAATGTGGCAGCTACATAGGCAGTCCTCTCATCAGAACTAATGCAAACTTCATTAGTTTCCAATGACATAAAGAAGCAACCTAGCAACAAAAATTAAAGTCTGCAAAAAAATAATTATATATAAAAGTGACATTTTTAAAAGTTGTATTTACTTTCCAAATACATTATCAAGTTTAGATATTCCAGAGAATATATGAAAACAATTTGACCACAGTGATCTTATAACAGAGCATAAATTGAACTCCTACCATTTGCACCCACATCTGGCCCTATTATGCCCATCCCTATAAAATTCTGTGGCACAGTCACCCATCTGGTATATAACAAATGCTTTGTAGAAATCACACTTCAACAATCTCCTTTGCAATCAATACTTAACGTAGCTGCTCACATCACCTCCAACTCTTCTACATTTTTGCATTGTTTTCTTTTGCTAAAATCTCTCAACTGTCTTCTAAAAAATCAAGAATAGTCTGTAAAACTCTTTTTCCTGCTTCAAGGTCATTCCCTCCTCAACTCCTCCATATATTTCTTTTCTCATCTCTTGGTATACCCCAGCTTGTCTTCTTCATTCTGCTCATGATTGTCTCCTTACTGTTCCGTACAGTTCTAGAGCACTTTCTCTACTAAAACCAGTAGACTTAATCCCCAATCTCACTTCTTTTAAGGCTCAGTTTAAAAATTGGACTTATTATGAGTTTAATGTGCTGTTGTGTGGTAAGTGATTCTATAAATCCAATACCCTATATATCTTTCTGGGTGACTATGCACCAAGGTTAACCAACCTGGGTAGAGTACCCAGTGTCTGTGACTGATCCCAATAGTGGTATCTGGTTAGAAGACCCACGTCAGCATTTTAGTCATGCATACACCCTGGTAACTTAAAAGTACTATTTTATTCTATTTTATTTTTTGATTACTGTTGTGACTCGCCATTCCATTTGGGACCCATATTGTCGTACCAGTGGATGTTCAAGAGCGATTTACACTTACCTCTGTGCAGGAGGTGGTGAAATGTGAGTTTATTTGTGATTGCTTACTATATTTATTCAAAAACATTGAGATCATCTGCACTAGGAAGTGGCCTTGCGCTTCTTTTTTTTACCTACCTTCTTCTGTTTCATATCAACACTGTGGTGACCAGTACTGCAAGAAGGAGCCGTATACCATCCAGTGGCAGATAATGGACTCTATATAAAAGACATCTGGATATAGTGGGAACCGACCTATCATTTTGGTAAGAGGACGGTATTGATTCATCACATCCACTATACATATCCAATACGGAACATTAAATTGAGAGGATCACCTTTATTTGGACTATTTGGATGTACATTTATTGAGAGTTTTAATAGTGGACTTACAAATAGTTTCACTCCATACAATATCTATAGTGAACACCTTATACCACTCTTGGAGCACAGGCCTGTCCTTAAAAAGTTCCAACGATATTATTCCACAGAGAGGGCACTTTGAACATTTTGACAGCTTGTCATAGCAGACATTTGTATAAATATATTGTATACTAGCGAATTGCCCATCAAAAAAAGAGGGGCATAAAATTGTAAGCCAGGCAATGCAGTTTGCCACACAATGTGAGGCTTTTGACTTCGGCGCTAATCTCTCATTGCAGGGTTCTTTAACCTGCAAGTTTTGTGCTTGGGAATGCCATGTGTCTCTTTCTGGCATCTCCCCCTGTCCCTTCCCTGTGTCTTTCTCCTCTGTGTGTCTGCTGAATGTTTGCGTGTTAGGCGCTGAAGGCCATTTGTTTTATTTTCATAGTCCTGCGTGCCTGGCGCTGTTGGTGTGTCTTTGCCGCTGTGGTTCTGCTGTTAAATTTGTATTTTTACGAGATCGTATTTTGTTGGTGTGTTACTATCTTTGCGGTCTGGTATTTTCTAAGTCCCCGTGCCTGGCTTTGCTCAGCCTCCTAGGTCGTATTTTTTTTCACCGAGCTTGCATGTGTGACGGGGCCTCTTGCTGCAATGAGCACCTTCGTCTCCTTAATTGCTCATTTCAGCCTAAGTCCCACGTGCTTCAATTATTATTATTATTAATCTTTATTTGTATCGCGCCAACATGTTCCATAGCGCTGTACAGGGGATAAGGACAAGGAAGAATACAATGTTAAAAAACTGCAGAAAAATGGAAGGCCCTGTTTTGAGCCCAGAATCTTTGCAGGAAGTGCTTTTTTCCAAAGCACCCTACAAGATTGAAAACTCGCTACTTACAATCTTCAATGCCTCAACTGCGAGGCTTGCAGGCGCTCATTGCCTAAGTCCTGTGAGCTCGGAAGGCTTCAATGCTTCAACGGCTCGCCTCGCTTCTCGAGGCTTGCAAGCGTAACGACAAATCGCAGTTTGACAACTATTATATGTGATAGTCGTACATAGTAGTTGATATATTTTCCATTATCCCAGAGATTGGACACTAAAATATATTTAGCTTTACTACTCTATACAGGTTGGCGCTGTGATTTGAACGGCTTCCGATAGAGGTACTTTCTTTTCAGTTTAAAATTCACCTCTATGAAGATGTTTTCCAATGTGGCTTTAGCATCCTCCCTATCATATGCATTTACCCTTTACCATAATGTGTATGTAGGCATCTTACCCCATATATGTAGACTGTAAGCTTTTGGGGCAAGTATTATATGGCTAGTTGGTTCTCTTTATGTTAAATTCATTTATATTCTCATATACAGTAATTGCATTGCATTTTCCAATGTATAACACATTGTTGGTGCTATATAAATAAAAAAAAGGCATACATACACTTAATCATACCAAATAATAAACTATTTTACAGAGAGTCCATGTTACATTTTGTTATGGCATTGAATGAGTGCATTCTTAAAATAAAGTCATATGGAAATCTTGTGAAATTTCTCCGTTTCCTAGAATATTTAGAAATTGTTCAAAGAACATCATCATATACTGTATGACAGTATATAGGGATATAAGTATGACATACAATCAGCCCAGGTCTGTAACTGACACCTCAAGTTGGGGTTTGAAGCTTGAGAAGATAAACCAGCTTGGAGGTTGGAATGATCAAGCTTTATATCTAATATCTGACCACAGATACTGAAAGCTTAATTATAATTAGTCTCACATGTATGCATGGTTGTATCCATTTCAGACTATTGAATGGCGGTTAAAGGATTGTCTCTAATGTTTATATATATTGGACAGTGAAAAGAAAGTCTGCTCATCTTGATGGAAATGGCCCGAGATCAATGAAACTGTGTTAGAGATTGGCAAGAAATCCACATGTGATTCTTTTGCCCAGTAAAGTTTGGAATCTTGCAGAAATAAGATTAAAATCGGTTGTAAAATAGCAGCTGACTGGTAAAAATAAAGAATCTCATTCATTGTCATATTTAGCATCCAGTATTTGTTTTAATAAATAAATATTATCCAATATGATAAATTATTGATTGGATTCACCAGGGCAAGATTTACACCCTTGTAGCTTCTAGTCACAGTTTCCATCTTGACACAGCCACATCCCACTTTACTCTACTAGACACCATCAGCCTTATTAAATTGCAATTCGGTAAATTCTAAAGGGCTCTATATAAGCACATAGCATATTTTTTTACAGAAGTTTTTTGTTTGTAAAGACCTTGTTTTTGGATAGAAGTTCATGAAATAAAAAAATATGCTATGTGCTTATATAGAGCCCTTTAGACTTAGCAGAATTGCAATTTAATAAGGTTGCATTCATTGAATGTGTAAACAGACTCCAACACATAGCACTGCACAAGGCTATGAATAACAGAGTATTACAAAGCTATGTGATATCACTGACAAAGAGCTGAAATATGTTATTCATGTTGAAGGGATATAAGGAAAGGCTCATTTTAAAAACTGTACATTATATTAGTCATTAATATCATCTAAATCCTTTTCATATATACACCATTGTATCTGGAAGGCTAGATATGCAAATATGTGGATTAGTATGCAAACAATCTTCTGTAACGATGGTAGTTACTAAATGGCAGGTGGACCATGGGACAAACTTATTGATTATAGACCAATCTGTTCACTGAGGTCCAGGTCTGATTAGCAGATCGTTGAAATCCAATCCAATGTAAGGCCGCTGATTAAAGCTACTGATAAGCGGTTGGGGCTGTCGACAAACAAGGTGGCCGATAAGGGAAGTTGGTTGTCAAAGGGATCATAAATGTCACTATGATGGTCAAATCCAGATATTCAGTCACAAATCACACCATTGGTACATTAGTCCTTTCTTGGGCAAGGTTTGATACCCTTTTGCAGCTCTTCTTTTCCCACCAGTATTGACACACACTATGTTCTTTTGTTGGCCTGTGTCAATAATACATTGACACACGCCTTTCTTCTGTTGACCTGTGTCAATAATACGTTGCATGACTGGATTGACACACAGCAGAAGCAGAAGCGACATAACTCACACAGGAGGAGGCAGCTTTGTGAATGGATCCTTATTGTTTCTGCGGTGGCAAAACAGATCTACCCATATGTTACCATACATTAATCAAGCACATTGCTCTACACATTAGCATGTTGATGTTAATATACTAACACATACAGAGGTAAAAGTATATTTCAGTAGTTACAGTTTAAAAAATGCCTATTAAGATTAGTGATTGTTTCCTTTTCCCCCAAACAAATCTTTCATATCTAAGTTTTGTGAACTACAAGTGCATCTGATAGTGGAAAATCAGTAGAGTATGAAAACATTTGTTGCATGAAAAAATACCAGAATAAACATTTAAACACTTACCTTGAAGTTAGCAAACTGTCTTGTAATTTCTGACAATTGAAAACTAGAGTTAACACCACATTGAAACCAAGGCTAAATTAGCATAACATTCATAATTTGTTTTGGCCAATCAGGAGGAGGCTCAGGCATCTGATACATTTGTATCAAGCTCTGGGGTTCCTGGCTGTGCTGAAAAGTCTTTCTAACACAAAGTTCAAACTCCATATCTGGCTGGCTCTCCTCTGTGTACTTGGTTATGTAAGCTCCCTGTGGGAATGTAAAGCTGGATTTTACTTTCCTGTATATAACTTTGTAAGTACAACGAACTTTACTATATGACACATATTTTTTTGATAATCATTGCCTGTTTCTTACCAAACATTTGAAACCCATGAAACTTATATACCTTTAAGTAAGATTTCCTGGTTGTGGAATGATAACCTTTTCTTGTGAGGGAGTAGGGATAGATATTATGGTCCACTGCTATTGGACCACAGGAAAGGTTCTGTTGCAAGAACAAAGCAGGCTTTTAGCTACTAGTTTTTTTATCATGTTCAAAATAGGAGAAACTCGTATAAATGAATGAACATAAACAATCAATGCTGGCCCAAGGGTTCCTAGCACCATTGGTGAAATCCAATGTTGGTCCCCTGCATTCACATTCAATATAAAGAAAACATATAAAATCTAGTTTTTCAAATTTTGCCTTCATTTGACTGGAGCTCAAATTGATCGCTGAAAAATAAAATTACATATAGCTCCAGGAAATTTCTTTCTAGGCAATGTTAATTTTCTGGAACAAAATTAAGCAATTGCTTCAACTAAATGATCAAAACAGAGAACAACAATTTCTAATCAAAATTACATCTATCTATTTATCTATCTATCTATCTATCTATATATATATATATATATATATATATATATATATATATTTCAACCATTTTATGATTCATTTATTTTATTTTAAATTTCTACTATGGCCTAGTTTCCTCCTTTGAGGACACAGAGCTCTATGGAGTAACAGAACAAAGACAGACTACAGACTGCCCTGATTACTACACTAAACTGATTACCTCTAGTTAGCCTTCTAGCAGATGGTAATTTGAGAAGATATTTCTTAATTACATCTCTGATTGTTGAACTCGTTCTGCTGAAGTCTATAGAGATTATGTGACTCAAGGAAGCTACTGGAATAAATCTCAAGAATTAACTAGCCATTGTATTATAAATAGGTCATCATATAGGGAATAATTTGTAACTAAATAAGTTCTGAAATGCAAAAATAACCAACTTTTGTTAAAATCTTCTTTTGGCAAAAGAGCGTTGTTATACAATTTTGCAGATGAATCTTTCATTGAATATTGGCCTTTTAAAAGTTAGAACTAGAAATGTCTCAAGTGTGGTGGATTCGTCAGCCACCCAGCAGAAAAGGAACACCCGGTCTTGTAAAGTCAGTGGGATTTAGTTAAACATTGTGCTCAACTGTAAAATGTCTAAAAACTAAATATGATCTACATTACTTCCCCTGTTCGTCTTAACTGATAAACATTATGATGCATATCATCAAAAAGAAGATTGAATGGAGAAGTAACATACAACAGGCCTATGGGCTTTGTCCTACAAGTGGGCCAATTCCAATAGCTTTCTTGTTACATTACCACTCACCTTCTTCCAGGAATGTGTGCTAGACACTTAAGTAGCACTTGGTATGCAAATATGATTCTCAGATAGATCTTCCTTCATCCTGGTATATCATAGATGACCTTAGTAAGGGCACATTTATCAACATTTTTACCCACTAAAAAATACACACTACAGTGGAAATTTCTTGCGGTAAAAATGTTAAATGTATCCAAACTAATGTTATCTAGGTCAGTGTCGGCTGCCATCACCTTCAAATTCCCCCATGGTCTATTATTTACCACTTTAACCTCCAAAGCACTATATTTGATAAAGGGCACACATTTTTGAAAGTTATTTACACACAACCTTTATTTTTAAGTAACTATTATTTACTGTAAATATGTATTGCCTTGTTTGAGCTGCTTGATTTAAAGGCATATCTAAATTTCCTTGATTATGAATGCATCTGATAGAGGAGAATCATTAGTGTATGCAAACATTTTATTGCATGAACAAATACTAAAATAAACATTTACAAGCTCAACCTGATGTTTGCTTAATCTTTTAAATTTACAAGCTGATTTTGATAGTTGACAACCCATAAAATCCCTGCTAAGATTATCACAAAATTCCTAATATGTTTTGGCCAGTCAGGAGTAAGCAGAGGTTAGATTCATAGTTACATATTAATTGAGGTTGAAAAAAAAGACTTTTAGTCCATCAAGGTCAACCTTTTATGATCTCCTCTGATCTACAGTATGCAGATTAGTTGTTAATTGATCCAGAGGAAGGCAAACAGAAAAAAAAACAAGTGAAACTTTGCCAATTGTCTCAAAATGGAAAAAAAATAAATTATTTCCTGACCCCAGATACTGGCGATCGGATTCCTCACTGGATCAATACTCCTTCTCTAATTAACCAGGATAACCCTGAATACCCCTTTTATTTAAAAATATATCCAATACCTTTTTAAAGTTATCTATTGAATCCAATGTCACCACCTCCACAGATTAACTAACCTTACTGAGAAGAACCCTTTTCTTTCTTGAAGGTGGAATCTTTTTACTTCTAACCTCAAAGGATGTCCTCTTGTCAGTTGGAAACCTCTTGGCACAAAAAGCTCCCTTGACAAATCTTTATACTGACCCTGATGTATTTATATAGGGTAATCATATCCCCTCTTAGACACCTTTTTTCTAGAGAAAATAAGTTTAATTTGGTTAGTCTTTCTTCATAACTTAGCATCTCCATTCCCCTTATTAGTTTTGTTGTCCTTCTCTGTACTTTTTCCAGTTCTAAAATGTGAAATACAATGTTGGTCCCCTGCATTCACATTCAATATAAAGAAAATATAAAAATCTACAGCCTTATTAAATTGCGGTTCGGCCAATTGAAAAGGGATCTATATAAGCCCAGAACATATTTTTTTTACAGACGTTTTTAGTTAGTGAACTTCTATCCAAAAGCAAGGTCTTCACTAACTAAAACTTCTGTAAAAAAATATGCTCTGTGCTTACAGTATATAGAGCCCTATTAAATTGACCAAATCGTAATTTTTTAAGGCTGTATGTTTTTCAAATGCTGCCTTCATTTGACTGGTACTCAAATTGATCGATGAAAAATAAAATTACATATAGCTCCAGGAAATTTCTTTGTAGGCAATGTTAATTTTCTGGAACAACATTTTTTTCAGTTCTAAAATATTCTTTTTATGAAGTGGTGCCCAAATCTGTAATCCATATTCCAAATGAGGGCATACTAGGGATTTGTATAGTGGTAGAATTATATTTGCTTCCCTTGCTTCTATACCCTTCTTAATATATGCTAATATTTTATTTGCCTTTGCAGCTGCTGCTTGTTGGCTTAGAGCACTGTTGCCTAGGTGGTTGTCCACAAGCACTTCCAAAACCCTTTCAATATCTGATACCCCTAGATATATCAGATTCATAAAAGCTTTCCCACTACAGAAGTGAGGCTTATAGGTCTATAATTCCCCAGATTTGCTCTTGCTCCCTTCTCAAATATAGGAATCACCTCTGCTTTTCTCCAATCATCTGGTAGCAACCCAGTGTTGAGTGAATCTTGAACAATTAGATATAATGGGTTGGCTATTACAGAACCCAGTTCTCTCAGTACCCTTGGGTGTATTCAATCAGCTGACACATTTGTATCATACTCTGGTGTTCCTGTGTTGCAAAGCAGCCGGGGATATGTAGTCTCTGTCTCTCTCTATCCTTTTGCTCTGATTAATCTGTGATCTCAGACCCCACCCAACCCTGTGATTCCATCCTGCATCAAGTACTTCCTTTGAAAGGTCAAACTCTGTACTTGGCTGCTTACCTGTGTGTACTTTGTTATGTAAGCTCCCTGTGGGTGTGAAAAGCTTTGTTTTACTCTCCCGCCTATAACTATGTAAGTACACTGAACTTTTCTTTATTAAACATATTTTTCTGATAATCACTGCTTGTTTCTTACCAAACATTTGAAACTCAGGAAACTTATATATACCTTTTACTGACTTGTAAAACAGGATGGGGTTGAACGACTGATGGGAATACAGGTAGTCTTTGTGAAAGCACTGGCAGTCAGAAAAGTCAATTGAAAACTAGAGTTAACACCCCCTTGAAACCAAGGCTAAATTAGCATAACATTAATCTCGATTAAACACCAGACATTATAGGCTAGCTCTCCTAGATATGCGCTAGTTAGTATAACTTAGAAAAAGAAGTGCCTAGCCATACTTATCAAAGATACATTTTAGCGGTATACTTGTAATGGCACTTTGGACAAACAAAGGAAAACTTAGTAATAGTGAACCAGGCTCAGAATGTTTATGGCAATATTATGAGTTTCTTACGATATCACAAGTGCCTTGTATTATTAAAACATTTGTCCAATAAAAGGGAGAAGTGTATTCCCACTTCTGTCAATTTGCATATATCCCCTTGTGAATTCCAACCTAGGTGTTTATGTTGCTGGGTGGTCGTTGGTCAGTTCACAATCTTCGTCTATGTAGTGTCTCTGGGTGGTATGCAGCTCCTCCAATCACAAGCACCGTTCAAATGTGTGCCAACAAATATGAAATTATAAATAAAGGGATATAGGGGACAGAAGAGCAAACTGCCCAATAGTGTGATACAGTATATTTATTGGATAAAACAAATAAAAAAACATAAGAAATCCACTCACATTTAGTGCTGTCATTAGACTGAGGTGGTCCAGGCTTGTTTCTGGAGGCTGGGGTGGAGGAGTGGTGTAACGGTCACCAATGTTTTTCTATGCTGGATAAGGTGGTGTATTCCTCAGGTCAAGAACTTGTTGTTGGATTAAGTCCACAATAACTGTTGCTGTCAAGCAAAAGAAGTCCAAGCCTCTCCAGTGAGAAAACAAGTCCAAGAAACAGGGGATAAATGAATGCAGGAGTGTGAAATGAAAAATGTCTCGCACCATTCGCATTACTCAGATATCCAACACGAATTACAGTGAAATTAGGTGTTTGTGGATACCACAATAATACATTAAAATGTCCATACACATAAAAATCTAAATGTGAAAAAACATCTTTCAAAAAAACCTAATGCGTTTCGTCCCTTTAAAGAGACTTACTCAATGGAAAAAAACATATTCCTATAATGTGGAGTTAATATCTCCACAAACAGGTGTTATAGACATCTTGATTAAATTAGCTAAATGCTTTTCTGTATTCAAGGTGAACTATCGCATATATAAGCAGTTAAAATAAAGAACAATAACTAAACTTAGAGAAAACAGAGACCCTGGCCATAGATGTTCCGGCAACAGATAAAAATAGTCTACATGATAAGTATAAATTTAATTGGGACATAAAATACATAAACTACCTAGGAATAAGGTTAACAGCAAACCTGGGGGATCTATACATTGAGAACTATTCGAAGCTACTAAAAACCTTGATTACAGATTTAGGTCGATGGACGAAATTTCGCCTCTCTTGGGTGGGGAGAATTAACACAGTAAAAATGAACATTTTACCCAGACTCCTTTACTTGTTTAGAACCCTCCCGATCCCGGTAAGAAATAAAGAGTTGTCTAATTTCCAAAGGCAGATCTTTAGATTCATTTGGAACCAGGGCCCATCAAGAATCGCGAAAAGAATCATGTACTTGCACAAACTAGATGGAGGATTATCCTGCCCTAACTTTAAACTTTATTACAAGGCCGCTCAACTATCCTGGTTGCCAATCGCCCATTCAGTATCACATCAACCAGCGTGGGTTTATATAGAAAACCAGTCAATGAGACCATTGACTTGGGACACAATTATGTGGCTACCAGATATTCCCCCCAAATTGAGAAATATTCCCAATCCTATGATAAAGCACACGCTCACTTGTTGGAAATGGGCCCACATGCACACGAAATTATTTCCCAAACCTTCTTACATGATCTCACTCCTTAATCACCCTCAGATGTCAGTTGGCCTAAACTCGGCTTCCCAACACTGGTGGAGGAGCAAAAAACTAGATAGGCTGGGAGAGTGGATTGAGCAGGGGCAAATTATCTCGTTCGAAAAATTAAGGGACAAACACGATCTACCCTTGACAGAACACTACAATTTCTGCAGGCTTAAACATCTCGTATTAACCTTGTTAGAGAATCATAAAATTCCGGAAATGAATTGGCTATCAAAAATGTGCCAAGTGGCACCTCTAACGAAAGGCACCCTGGGGATGCTTTACAAAACATTTAATGCTAGACCGGTAGGTCTCAAATTTAAACACATGGTAGACTGGGAATCTGACATGAATTCAAATTGGGATTTAGGTAAATGGAGGATAGCTTGGTCTAACATATATAGGGGCTCCCTGAACTATAGCATTTTAGAAACTGCCATCAAGGTGTTACACAGAGTATACATAACCCCGGAAAAACTTGCTAAATGGAAAAAGTCAGAAAACCATTTGTGCTTTAGGGGATGCCAGGTAGTTGGGACATTTCCCCATATATGGTGGTCCTGCCCCAAAGTAGCAAAGATATGGGACCTGGTTTCGGAACTAGCCTCGGACTTATTCCGTATCCAGGTGGATAAGTCTATAGACAACATGCTGCTGGGGATCCCCTTTAACACCCTTACACCTCCCCAAAACAGGCTGCTGCAATACATAACCCTGGCAACCAAGAGCCATATTGCCAAATCCTGGAAATCCAGTAACCTAAATTTCCAGCGGATCAAACATAAGATAAATTATATTGCCATCAACGAAAGAATCACCCACCTACTGGATGACTCTATGGACAACTTCAGGAAAATTTGGGACCCATGGATAGTATACACAGGCCTAGCCTTAGGCTGTTAGGACTAATGTCTAGCTAAAAAGTAGAATCTTTCCCCCAAATAGGTCGGACTGAAGGCCAAGGGAGGAAGTATGAGAAGGGAGTGGGGGACATCCTCATTATAAATTACCTGTATTAGGGGATTCTGTAAGGGACAGGACAGGCCAGCAAGCTGTTTAAGTTTGCAGTTTTGAAACACGTTTTTAAAAGATTTATGTTCAAAATAAAATGGAAAAAAAAAGAGATAGTCACTTTATATGTACCATAGCCTTAAGGCTCGTTTTGCAACAGGTGAACACTCATCTTGACGGTACATGTTGCGGTGTTACAGAGTTTTCTTTATGTTGCTGTTTACAAATACATGTATGTTGGGATTCATGGATATACGAAAACCAGAAAGGCTTGCGAGCCAAGGTACAATGTGTAAATTGATATATGACATGTGGTGACAATAAAACTCATTGTTATAAAAAAAATAAAGAACAATGTTGGATTCAAAGGGTAAATGTTTGCATATGATAGTTATAAAACTAAAAAATGTGGCCATTATTAAGTGAATTTCTTCAGGAAGACTATATTGGGAAAAATTGGATTACACTGATTTAGGATTAGCCGGCACTTCAAAATGTCAATTAAGTTGTGTGTAATATCTAATATATTAAGGAACAGCCTTTAATCAGAAGTATGTGTTGCGTCCATGAGGTCACGGAGCGTCAGACACAACTGAGAAACGCAAATACAAACAAAAAATGCTTCATTTTTGTAATGAAAGTGACATGGTACTAAAAAATCTGTCACATATTTAAAAGAACATGTTTAACACATTACAAAAAGTTATTTTCCTGTATCAATACCCATTAGTAAAACATGTTTAGATCATACTGCTATCTGTTATCTCATTGGCAGATGGAGACAAACCCACCGGGGTAATTATATCTATACAAATCAGTTTAATAAGTATTTATTAAGCATTGGGACCATCTTAAAAAAGGGGAAACAATATAGAACATTTCAAAATATTTAGATACAGGAAACAAGTACAATGGGTTTTATTTTTTTGCAAACTTTTATTAAATAGTGGTTTTGCCTTCTTTCTGGGTTTCCTGGTGGTCCAGTGATTAGGATTCAGTGTTTTCACCAATGAGACGTGGGTTCGATTCCAATCAGGCAACCAAGAGTTCACACCAACGTGATGCTGAGCAGAGTTGGGCCTGATCAGTACTTGGATGAGAGACCACCTAGGAATACTCAGAGCTGTATGCTGTGGCCCACTGGAGAAGGAACTTGCAACCCACTGCAGTATCTCTGCCATGAATACCAAGTGGATCAGCATGGTGTGTTGGGATCCATGAGGTCACAGAAAGTCGGACATGACTGAGCGGCACAAACACATTCTTTAACCTGGATATGAGATACTATCTACAATCTGCAGTTTTTGTTTTCATTTCTATATTGGCTGATATCCCTGCAAAGTTGGCAGCACATCGTTCAAACAATTCACGGCAGCTAATTGACTAAATGCATTCCCTGAGTCGAAAAAGTGGTCCTGTCTTTCTGTATGTAAAACTTATTGCTGTGAATTGCGCAAGCGGTAGGAACCAGAGATAAACAACGGCAGTGCTGGTAATAAATTGGAATTAGTGGTCACAGATGGCACTATCAAATGCATGCTGACAAGTAATACCATCTCTTGGGGCCTTGCAGAGTTAAGAGGTCAGCACTTCTACACTGTAATGTATGTACAAGAAAGAACTAAATGAAATCGGCAGTCTATGCCAACATTTGATTCATTATTTAAAATGACTCTGGTTGATTTTTTTCCCCAAAGTTTGGCTTGAGAAATATTTTTTGCAAAAAGAGTAATCGCAACTACAACAACAAATTCATTGCACGCAGGGTAGATTGGTAACAGAAATAAGAGAGCCGCAGTTGCTGTTACGATACAGCAATAAATAAACGCCATAAAGCAGCTTGCTGAAAACGTACAGTGGAGGCCATCTTTAATGAGCCCTGGAAATATCATTTTTCATCACATTTTCCCAACGATAGAGAACTGCTGGAGGGTTTAACAGTGAAGTATGTGACCAGGATATTAAATGCAAGATAAAGGTGATTTGTACGGAGAGAGAACTCATTTCTGGACGAAGTGAACAGACTTTTTGGCAGTACAATCAGGAAGACTTATGTAAGATGTAACGGCAACATCGCCAAAATAATCTGAAACATATTTGTCCTCGGTACATTACAGGCCCCAAAAATATTGTTAATGCATCCTTGCCAAATAACTCTAGGTCAATTGTGTAATAATGACCAAGTTCAGTCTTTCTGCAGGTTTTATAAACTTTAATGTCTTGAACAGTAACCGCGCAAATGCGTATACGCATACAGAGTAATATCATTCTCCCATTATTGGCCTGACTTCAGAACTTGCAGTTATAGATGGTAC
This sequence comes from Discoglossus pictus, assembly GCA_027410445.1. Taxonomy (NCBI): domain Eukaryota; kingdom Metazoa; phylum Chordata; class Amphibia; order Anura; family Alytidae; genus Discoglossus; species Discoglossus pictus. The sequence goes on from CM050167.1 coordinate 50,761,332, forward strand.
CACAATATACCCTTGGTTTCTGATAAGTAAGCACTTATCATTTTACTTTGATTCTGACGAAGATTATAGTTAGGCAGGAAAAAGTCATGAAACTAGTTTTTAAGTACAAAAAATAATTTTGATGCCCCTGCTGGTCCTTGGAGGAATCCATGATATTCTGTTGAAAATTGTGTGTCAAAGGGCCATTTACATTTGTGCAGGACAGGGCTTGTAGTTATTATTGCAAGCTGACTGCTTCTGATCATGTGTGGGAAGGAGGTAGGTACCAAATGCAATATGATCCAGTTACCACTCCCATTTTGTTTCCACACCCCTCCCCCCACTGATAAATAAAACAGCAAGTCCCCCAAGCTTCAGCTAACAAAAAGTGATAAAGTGAGACATGATACAACATTCTATAGATAGTCATAAAATATTCTAGTTTCCTCTCAAATGGTTTTATCATAATGGCTTACATGCTAATGTTTTTAGTTTGTTACATACTTCACAAATATGCAGTTTGATCTTTTACAGAAAGTTTGGTACATGGTGTAACATTCATATCAGATCAAAGCATCTCTTGCAATGTACTACAGCAGCTGTTTATAATTAGTTATAATTAGTAGTTATAATTTTAATTATATATATGGAAATGTATTTATATTGCAGTAATTTTTTCTGGCTATAACGATGACAGCATTGTGTAGCTCCATCCTGTTACCCTTTAGGGCAGGACCAGACGTTAAACTTTAAAAGGGGAGCAACCTCACATTTGGGTAGTCTTTGTTACAGAGCAAATATACATACGGAGAGGGGATCCTTTATTCTGCCAAAAATGAAGCCATAACAAATAGAATTACAATAATATGAAATACATATTCCTATGTATATCCTGGCCTTCATGGCAGCATTAATATGTCAAGTAGAAAAACAAAGTTTAAAATAATCAAGAGGAAATGAATACACTAGTTCTTAAAAGAAAATACTTTATTAAATTAAAGAAAATGAGGTAGTAGCTTCCTTAGAATTGTGACATCATGGTTACAGTGCTTCAAAAAGTTATTCAAAGAATAATACCAATAACCAAAATGTTCTTGTTTAGTGTGTCTTTAAATCTGGGGTACAAGCTTGCTCAATATCTGGGAGCACTTTATAATGGTGGTCCATCTATTGATGTGTGTGGAGATCACTTGCAACATCCCACGAATATAACAAAGAGATTCTTGGGTGTTCTCCATGTCTAGGATCTTGACAGACAGATATATCTATAGAGGAGATGTTTCAGAATCCCAGAACAGTAGAAATGCTGGTAAAATAGTGTCCTATTTTAAATGGAATGGAGACACCACTTTAGGATGGTAGTAAAATTTTAGAAGCAGAAAAGATTTGTCATGAAAATATGTACTCACATGCAACCAGGAGGATTCCAAAGACACAGGGGACTTCATGTTGCCCTCAGTGCTGGGGTAGGGTCTGTAAGGAGCTCTCAGTTATATTCTAGAGTTTGAAGAGGTGATGTACATGACCTTCTTATGTCAGGTCATCAGAATTAAAATGGTGATCATCTGACATATTAATGACCAAGGCAAGAGATGAAGAGCCCCTGTCTTATCTTATAAATATAATAAAAATGATGGTAACTCTTTTGAAGAGAGAAAATGGCATGCTTTCAAATGAGAAGTCTCATCTCCATTTCAAAGTATTGCCATGAGACAGCCATTTGTCTACCCCCCACCAAGTCACCACTGATATTGCGGAGAGGGCTGCAGAGCCATCTCCTAAAACCTCTCTGCACAGAAAATAGGTCCCCTCACTTAAAGTCGCTTTACTTTACATGTGTGTTTTATGTGGTGTTTTTAGATTGTTAGACCCTCATTCAATTAAGGCTTTCGGGAGATCCGGGCTCGCAAGTGGAGGTCACAAGTTATTTTGCTATTCAATTGATTTCTGTTTGCGAGCTCCGATTGAGTTACACGATCCGGGTTGAGATTGATTTAGATTTGTATAATCGCAAGTTAATGCCCTCCAAGCCTTTGATATTTCAAAGCCACAAGAGTTGCAATCAGTAAAATCGTGAATCGCTATTCAATTGCTCTGATTCCCACTCGCTAACCACTCCGTCAAGCCCGCAAATGGCAAATATCTAACCACAAGTTAATGTTACCAAGGAGGTCTCGCAAATTGCTTAATGAAAAATCGGACAACTTTAAAAGCAAATAAAAAAGCAATACTGTACTTTTATGAAGAGTGAAAGTGATGTTAGGTCTTAGAATTAATAGCTCAACATTCTCCAATACTTTATTTCATGTTTAATTTCCATGTTATATCAAGCACGGCAATCAATGTTAAATCTTAAGGGCTTCAACCTCCAAGTCCGTAGGACTTTGAAAATCCATCCTCCATGTTGTCAAAGTCCTTCAGCTTGGAGGTTGAAGCCTGTAGGACTTTGAAAATGGAGGTTGGATTTCAAGGTCCTACGGCCTTCACTTAAGAGTTACGGGCTCGGAGGTTGGTCATGATGACAATCTCTGTTTCCATTGGCTGTTTATGCATCGGGAGTTACGGGTTTGCTCCCGTCACATGTTCAAGCCCGCAAATGCTATGTCCAACGTCAATGGTTTCCAATTTTCGCAATCGGCCCCTAAATTGCGGGCCCGGCCAATTGAATAGCACCTGTAATGATATGACAAGGTTGTGGAGACCAGCAGCCAAGGTCAGCAATAATCCAGTTCAGCAATTTGTAGGTGAAACAGGAACAAGCTTTATTGAAGTGATCAGGAACCACACAATAATCTGGCAAGGATACAGAGACAGGAAGTGCCTTATATAGGCCAAGAACCAGACAGCTGACCAGACACAGCTGAAGAGACTTAGGTACTGATACTATTGCTAGCAGAGTCAAGCTTATCAGATCTCAATGAAATTCACAAAAGGCAGGCTGGCGCAGTGGTAGGGAAGAGGTATAGCAGCCCGGGGACCAGGGTTCAAAACCCAGCAGAGTCAATTCCTCACATTACCCCCGCCTCTATAGGTGTAGCCTCTGGATGCCCTATTACCTGGTTTAGCAGGGTACTGCACATGAAAAGACCGAAGGAGATCAGGAGCGTGAATATTGTCCACTGGTTCCCACGAACTCTCCTCCTCACCATAGCCTTTCCAGCGAACCAGATACTGAAGCTTGTTACGGAAGATCCTGGAGTCAAGAATTTTTTCCACTTCGTACTCATCCTCACCATCCACGAGGACTGGAGGTGGGGCAGGCAGGGCTCGGCCAGGGAAAGTATTTTCATGAAAAGGTTTAAGCAGTGCAACGTGAAACACTGGATGTATTTTCATGGAATTCGGGAGTTGCAAACGGAAAGTGACAGCATTGATCTGAGCAATGATCTCAAAAGGTCCCATGAACCTTTGACCCAATTTATGAGAAGGAATCCGAAGCTTAAGATTCTTTGTTGACAGCCACACCTTGTCACCAACGTGATAGACTGGGGCCTCCTTTCTATGCCTATCAGCAGCTCTTTTGTAACATTCCTGAGCCTCCAAAAGAGTCTCTTTCAACAGTGCTTGGGAATCACGTAAGGTGGTTAGCCGGTCAGTGACAGCAGGAATGGAAGTAGTAATTGGGAGACTGACTAGAAAGGTCGTATGGTAACCATAGTTGGCAAAAAATGGGCTCAAAGAAGTGGAGCAGTGTTGGGCATTGTTATAGGCAAACTCCGCCGTGGGTAGAAAATCCAGCCAGTCATCCTGCAGGTAACTAATATAGCACCGCAAATATTGCTCCAAAGTCTGGTTGGTTCGCTCAGTCTGTCCATTACTTTGCGGATGAAAAGCTGACAACATATTTACATTAATACCTAGATTAGAACAAAAAAAATTCCAAAAACGAGACGTAAACTGCACTCCCCTGTCAGAAACTACTTCATCGGGCACTCCATGTAAGCGAAATATTTCCCGAATAACCAGGTCAGCCATCTGTTTAGCTGAAGGGAGACCACGAGCTGGTATGAAATGACCCATCTTAGTTAACCTGTCCACAACAACAAGAATGGTAGTGTGTTCCTTAGAAGGAGGTAGTTCCACAATAAAGTCCATGGATATAGATCCCCAAGGACGATGAGGAATCGGAAGAGGCTGAAGCAAGCCAACAGGGGATGAGCGAGGAGTCTTATGTCTGGCACATACATCACAAGAGGACACATACTTCTTAACATCCTCATGACACTTCGGCCACCAAAAGGATCGGGCAAGTAGGTCTTGCGTCTTTCGGATTCCTGGATGACCTGCTGGTTTTGAGTCATGGTAGAGACGTAAAAGGTCCAGTCGCACTGACTCCGGAGCAAACAGACGTTGTTGAAAAATCCAAAACCCATTAAGCATCGTCATATGGAGGTCACAAGGAGGATCATGAAGAACTGGGTCTTCAGTGTAGCCCTTTTTAATGCGAGACATCAGATCAGAAGGAAAAGTAACTCCTATAAATATATCCTCCGGCAAGATGGTGGTCTTGGTTACGGTAGTATGGAGGGGGTCAGCTATTCTAGACAAGGCATCCGCCTTACCATTCTTGGAGCCAGGACGGTATGTAACCAAAAAATTAAACCTCGAGAAGAATAGGGACCAGCGTGCTTGTCTGGCTGACAGTCTCTTAGCTGATCGAATACATTGCAGATTTTTTTGATCTGTGAGGACAGTAATTGGATGGGTAGCTCCCTCCAAGAGATGTCTCCATTCGGTGAAGGCAGCTTTTATAGCCAATAGTTCTTTATTCCCTATGTCATAGTTTCTTTCTGCTGGCACCATCTGGCGGGAATAGAAGGCACACGGATGGAACAGCATCTTAGGTCCAGTCCTTTGAGACAGTATAGCACCAACAGCTGAATCAGAAGCATCAACTTCCACAATAAATGGTAATTCCGGCTGAGGATGTACCAGGACAGGGGCAGAGGTAAACAGAGTCTTCAATCGGGAAAATGCGGTATCCTCCTTATCGGACCACTGAAAAGGAGTCCCTTTACGTGTGAGTTCAGTGATCGGTGTAATAACGGCAGAGAAATTCGTAATGAAACGCCTGTAAAAATTGGCAAACCCCATAAATCTCTGAACATCTTTTTCATTCTTGGGGATGGGCCAGTCCAGCACAGCTTTAATTTTACTTGCGTCCATACTTAAACCTTTGGGAGTTATTACATACCCCAGGAATTGAATTTCTGTTTGTTCAAACTCACATTTTTCTAGTTTAATGTATAGGCGGTGGGTACGAAGGCGCTCTAGAACTATACGGACCTGTTTTCTGTGGTTTTCAAGATTATCAGAGAATATTAGGATATCATCCAAATATGCCACAACAAACTGATCCAGGAGATCTCGTAGTACATCATTGATAAGATGCTGGAAAGTTGCAAGGGCATTACACAGCCCAAAAGGCATTACTAGATATTCGTAATTCCCGTACCTGGTTCTGAAAGCTGTTTTCCATTCATCATTGGGTCTTATGCGAACCAGATTATATGCCCCCCGAAGATCAAGCTTCGTAAATATTTTAGCTGAGCGAAGTCTCTCCAAAAGTTTAGGAATCAGAGGCAAGGGGTAGCGTTTTTTAACAGTGATGTTATTAATGTCCCTGTAATCAATGCATGGCCGTAGGCTGCCATCTTTCTTTTCTACAAAGAAAATAGGAGCTCCTGCTGGAGAAGTAGATGGTCGAATAAAGCCTTTGGCAAGATTTTCTTGTAGGTATTCACGAAGAGCTTTCAATTCAGGCTCAGAAAGGGAATATATACGGCCAAATGGGATAGCAGCCCCAGGCAACAGCTCTATTGGGCAATCATAAGGCCTGTGTGGTGGAAGCTGATCAGCATTCTTCTTATCACAGACATCTGCAAAATCCCGATATTGTAGAGGAAGCTTAGTCAAGTTTGTAGCAACCATTTCATTAATTGTTGTGGCAACAGGTGTTAGCTTAGAGGGTTGACAATTCATTAAGCAGTGTTCTGAAGGAAAGGACAAAGTTCTGATCTTCCAATCAATCTGTGGGTTATGCAGAGCAAGCCAAGGTACCCCCAAAATCACTGGAAACTGTGTTGAGGAAATTAGGTGGAAAGAGATAGCCTCATGGTGATTCACTTCCACAGTCAACATTAAGGGCACAGTCTCATGTGTAACCGGGCCTGACGTAAGTGGAGAACCGTCAACTGTCTCCATTAACACAGGTGAAGAATTAGGGATAGACTGAATTCTATTTTCTGCTGCAAATGTAATGTCCATAAAGTTTCCGCCTGCTCCAGAATCTATCATAGCTGTAGTTGAAATTTTACGATCACCACATTGCAACGTGATAGGCACCACAAAATGAGGATGTTGAGTCAACATACCCTCTTCACCATGAGCCAGAGAAAACAAGGATTGTGTGACAGAATCCAGTTTATCTGAAATCTGGGATTGGTGTTGAATTTGTGCACCCTCAGCCGCCATAGCTATTGTTCTATTGGATTTGCTAGGGCAATTGATGGCATAGTGCCCTGCACTACCACAATACAGGCATAAATTGTGAGTGCGTCGCCTCTGTTTTTCTTCGTTGGATAATGGCCCTCTTATTAGATTTACCTGCATAGACTCTGGCTCAAAGTCTGTAGGTGTTTGTGGGATCGGAGTAGAAGTTCTTGAATTGGAGTAGTACTTGGTCTAAAAGAGCCCTGTCTTTCCAATCTTCTTTCAGAAAGTCTCCGATCAATACGGATAGCCAAACGCACAAATGCATCAAAGTCAGCAGGAAGATCAACACGAGCTAGCTCATCTTTTATAGCTTCTGAGAGACCTTTTCTGAAGTGGAACCTCTGGGCTGATTGGTTCCAGGTAGTATCAGCAACCCACTGTCTGAATTCAGCAGCATATTCAGCCACCGAGCGCCTCCCTTGATGCAAATGAAGGAGAGTGGCTTCTGCTGTAGCACATCGATTTGGGTCATCAAAAACTAGGCACATGGCCTCAAGAAAGTCATTTAGATTACCCAAGACTGGACTGTCCTGTTCCAGAAGAGGGGAGCCCCAAGCCAGGGCTTCATCTTTGAATAAGGAAAAAATAAATCCCACCTTCTCTCTTTCAGATGGAAATCGTTGAGGTAACATCATGAAGTGCAAACGGCATTGATTTAGGAAACCCCTACATTTTTTGCGATCTCCTCCAAACTTTTCTGGTAGGGGCAAGCGGGCATCTTGTGCAGGTGTAACAGTAGCAGCCGCAACATCTCGTGCCCTGTAGCTGGTATACTCACTGTGCATTGACTGAATTTTATTTTGCAGTTCAGCTATCTGGTCCTGCAGCACTTGAATGGTCTGTGCCTGGGTCTGCACATTTCTTGCAGTAAAAGCATCCTGTTGGGCCTGCAGTTCAGCTACCTGGTCCTGCAGCACTTGAATGGTCTGTGCCTGGGTCTGCACAGTTCTTGCAAATAAAGCAACCTGCTGGGCCAATGCAGAATCTGACCCGGTGGTCTCCATGAAAGTGGCCAGATTATTCTGTAATGATATGGAATCACAAGGTTGTGGAGACCAGCAGCCAAGGTCAGCAATAATCCAGTTCAGCAATTTGTAGGTGAAACAGGAACAAGCTTTATTGAAGTGATCAGGAACCACACAATAATCTGGCAAGGATACAGATTCAGGAAGTGCCTTATATAGGCCAAGAACCAGACAGCTGACCAGACACAGCTGAAGAGACTTAGGTACTGATACTATTGCTAGCAGAGTCAAGCTTATCAGATCTCAATTAAATTCACAAACGGTAGGCTGGCGCAGTGGTAGGGAAGAGGTATAGCAGCCTGGGGACCAGGGTTCAAATCCCAGCAGAGTCAATTCCTCACAGCACCTTAACTTACGATGCCTCAATGAGGCTCTAAGTTTGTGAGTGTTCAATCTTGTAAGATGCTTTGGTAAAAGCACTATGGATGTTTGATTTTAAGCTCAAAGAAATGGCCCTCCATTCTTTTGCAATGTGTTAATATTGTTTATGCCTGTACTTGACCCCTGTGTAGCTCTACGGAATATGTTGGTGCTCCACAAATAAAGGACAATAATTTAGTAAACAAAGCACAGGAAGACTTGTAGGAAGTGCAGTTATATTTCACTGTGTGGCGAAGAAAACTTGACAATTGTGATTAGATGATACAAAATTGAGGCTATAACTGATGTACATACATGGAATATCCTAGAACCATTATGCTGACAGAACAAAAATAAACATTTATTATACATTTTGTGACAGTATAGAATATGTGCACAGGGGTGCCTTAGAGTCTACTGCCCAGCGGCTCCAAAAATGTAAATCCGGCCCTGATCAGAAGTAAATAAATATTAAGCATTCAAATTGAGAGGATTCCATACTTACGTTGGAAATAGGGCAGTAAGTGCACAGAGGCACTTCTAGACTCATTAACTGTTTGTCTGCATGTCCTCCAGTGGGGAAAGGCGTTTTGAAAGACTTTTATATTGGCAAACGTTTTTTTCTACAAAACACTTCACTCCCCCTTTATTGACTCTTATAGGATGGACTTTTTTGAAATTGACCTGTAGTCCCCACAATATGAGTTAGATATATTATTACATTAGTATGCACGCTTATTAAGTATTAGTTATTATTGATTAAATACATACAGAGCTATTATCGAGTGATAAATCAATGCTTGTGTGGATTATATCAATCGCTTGTGAACTTGTTTAAAAAAAAAATGTGTTTAAAGTGACTGTGCAGTCTGAATAAGTGTGTTAAATATGATATGGCCTATTGTAAATATGTGGACTCATTCCTTACATATGATTCAAATTCTCATTGGTGCATTAAAAAGCTAGTTGTTTTGGTTTATAGAGAGTGGGTCAGCATATTATAAACATTTGAAATGTTGAATCCAAGAGAGCCTCAAATTGACAAATCTCTGCACCGTCAGATGTCCTCTTGCTTTGGAGGATGTTTTTGGAACTGGAGTCTACCTGATTAGTATTGTAGCTGATTACCCTGTAAATCTAAAACACTTTCTTGAAGAAATTGTTGATGTTATGTGCTCGTTCTCAGCAACAGAATCAACCAGGTAAATGATATATATTTATTTGAGTAAATGGACCTTGCCATTACCTACACACCTTCAGCCTTATTAAATTGTGATTTGGCCAATTGAATATTGCTCTATTTAAGCACATAGCATATTTTTTTACAGAAGTTTTTAGTTAGTGAAGACCTTGCTTTTGGATAGAAGTTCACTAACTAAAAACTTCTGTAAAAACATATGCTATGTGCTTTGGCCGAATCGCAATTTAAAAAAGCTGCTTGTGCCTATCTATTAAAGAGACTGTGTGTATATAATGTTATCAAGATGCATCTTAGGCTTTCCTGAGTGCAAGTTGGATTCTCCAATCTCCTGTTTCACTTATAATTCTGTAACCGTCCCACTTCTTTAGACTGTTGTGATATGTACTAAATGATAAAAGTGACTTTTCTTGTTAACACTTCAAAGTAACATCCAGTAGAAGAATTTGAATGGAACTTTTTCTTCCTAGTAATATAAGTGGGATCATCGCACAGCAATGAGATGTTTTCAATTCACAGAAACCACTAAATACACTTGAATATTTTAGTGAAAATGTCTCTAGACATAAATATAGATATCATTTGGATAATGTACTAAATTACCTTTTAATGCAGCAATACACTCTTTTCAAAGAAAAAAAAGTTTTGCTTTAGACTTTGTGTCTCACGATGACGAAGTTTGCAATGTCTGTGTTCTATTAAAAGGAAAACTGACGGTGACAAACAGAGACCCTCCTCCAACAGTTGTCACTTAATTGTAGGTGAATACAATATATTAGTATATAATATTATGACACTGGAAAAAGGCTATTGTCCTGTGGGTTTTGTGGGGGCGGAACTGGGCCACAGGTCCATGTGGTTATACCCTAAGGCAATAGCCCTTCCTAGGAACTGCAGTAAGGCTCCGGATTGGTTTCTGTTATCTGAGGGGTATGGGAATATTTTATTACATTTTATTTTATTACTATCATTATAATTATTATCATTTATTTGTAATGTGCCAACATATTCTGTAGCGCTATGCACACACCACATTTATATTCTGTAGCGCTATGCACACACCACATACAGTACATATACACACACACACCACATACATACACCTCATACAGTGCCTTGCAAAAGTATTCACCCCATTGCCATTTTTTGTGTTTTGTTGCCTCACAAACTGGAATTAACATGATTGTTTGAGGATTTGCATCATTTAATTTACCCACAACTTTGAAGTATTTTATTATTTTTCTGTTTTTTTATTGGGAAGCAAACAAAAAATAGGATAAAATAACAGAAAAAGTCAATGTGCATAACTAGTCACCCCCCTAAAGTCAATACTTTGTAGAGCCATCTTTTGCGGCAATCACAGCTCCAAGTCGCTTTGGATAAGTCTCTATGAGCTTACCACATCTTACCACTGGGATTTGTGCCCATTCCTCCTTGCAAAACTGCTCCAGCTCCTTCAAGTTGGATGGTTTGCGCTTGTGAACAGCAATCTTTTAAGTCTGACCACAGATTTTCTATTGGATTGAGGTCTGGACTATGACTAGGCCATTCCAACACATTTACATGTTTCCCCTTAAACCACTCAAGTGTTGCTGTAGCAGTGTGTTTGGGGTCATTGTCCTGCATGAATGTGAACCTCCATCCTAGCCTCAAATCCCGCACAGAGTGGTACAGGTTTTGCTCAAGAATATCCCTGTATTTAGCACCATCCATCTTTCCCTCAACTCTGACCAGTTTCCCAGTCCCAGCTGCGGAAAAACATCCCCACAGCATGATGCTGCCACCACCATGTTTCACTGTGGGTTGATGTTGATGTGTTGGGTTTGCGCCAGACATAGTGTTTTCTTTGATGGTCGAAAAGTTAAATTTTAGTCTCATAAGACCAGAGCACCTTCCTCCATACATTTTGGGAGTCTGCCACATGCCTTTTCACAACTCAAAACGTGCTATTTTGTTTTTTTGCTGAAAGTAATGGCTTTCTTCTGGCCACTCTGCCATAAAGCCCAACTCTATGGAGCCTACGGCTTATTGTTGTCCTATGTACAGATACTCCAGTCTCTGCTGCGGAACTCTGCGGCTCCTCCAGGGTTATCTTAGGTCTCTGTGCTGTCTCTCTGATTAATGCCCACCTTACCCGGTCCGTGAGTTTTGGTTGGCGGCCGTCTCTTGGCAAGTTTGCTGTTGTGCCATGTTCATACCATTTGGTTATGATAGATTTGATGGTGCTCCTGGGGATCCTCAAAGATTTGGATATTTTTTATAACCTAACCCTGACTTATACTTCTCAACAACATTGTCCCTTACTTGTTTGGAGAGTTCCTTGGTCCTCATGGCAGTGTTTGGTTAGTGGTGCCTCTTGCTTAGGTGTTGCAGCCTCTGGGGCCTTTAAAAAAAGGTGTATATATGTAATGACAGATCATATGACACTTACATTGTACACAGGTGGACATCATTTTACTAATTATATGACTTCTAAAGGTGATTGGTTTCACTAGAGCTTTTTATGGGCTTCATAACAAAGGGGGTGAATACATACGCACATGCCAATTTTCTGTTTTCTATTTTTTTTAAATAGTTTTATGTATATATTTTTCTAATTTCACTTCACCAACTTAGACTATTGTGTTCTGATCCATCACATACAATTCAGATTAACAAAACATTGAACTAAAGGCTGTAATGTAACAAAATAGGTAAAAAGTAAAGGGGAGGATACTTTAGCAAGGCACTGTACATACACACACACCTCATACATACACAAACAGACATACACATCACATATATACACAAACATACACACACTACATACATACACGCACACCACACACACATCACATACATACACACCTCATACATACATACACAAACATCAATACACACATTACATACATACACACACACACCTCATACATACAACCACAAACGCCACATACATACACACCATACATACATCACTCACACACACCATTTACATTTCTTTTGTTTAGTAGAGACCAGCTAGGCAGAATATGGACTCCCAGGATCAGGCTCCTGAAGCTCCTTCACCTCATGGGCTGCTGGGGGAAATGGGAGAGCTGCAGGAGGAGCCAGCTCCCGGCATCTTGGGTACTCAGTATAAAATGTCCCCTTGTCACTTCCTGTGCCTGCAGACAGTGCTGTGTTCTAGGAAGTGAAAATGAAGCGCCCCTCTGAGGCCCATCTGTAGTGCCTATAATGTCTAATGGATGATCGAGCTCTGCTTGTTATAGTGATTTTCCTACAACACAATAATACGGTGACTTATTTTACTTTCAACTATGTTCACAATGAAGCTGCTGACACCTATATGTGTTACCTACTGGAGAACAGGAAAATCCCCTTGGTGTTTCTCCACATGAACAGTTGTTATCTTCATACAATTAATATCCTCCAAATAAGTGACATAATGTAATTTCTGGATATTCTTAATGATAATTATAACTTTGAAGGCCTACTTGGTTTATTCACCCTATAGTCCTGCCAAGATTGATTCTTTTCATAACCAAAGTCAACACATCCAAAGTCTTTCTTTAGAGACAGGGTTCAGCGTAGCTTATACTATGCCAGAGCCCCAGTTTCCATACACAGTTTAGCAGCAGTGGTCTAAAATATGCAATATATAGATTATTATAATGAAGATGCTCCGTTAATGTTCCTAAATTCAACCACTGTATGAAACCTGCCTTCTCTCCACATGATATAACAGTGAGAGAAGAAAAAAAAAATCATCATAACACTCTCTGATGTATATTCATGTACATTTTCTAATAAATCATACTATCACATATATAGTTGTGAGCGTACGAGTTGTTGCTAACGCTGCGGGCTCGCAAAGCGAGGGCACTGCCCGAGGGTCTCAGTTGCTGGCATGGAGCGCCGAAGCAACTGCGACCCTCGCAACTGCGACCCTCGCAAACTTCACATCGCAACCCAAACAGTACGACACACACATTACGACACTCGCAAACAACATACGACACACGTTCACACACATTACGGACTCGCAACACTCGGACGCAACTCGCGAACATTACAAAATGTAAAACACAATACATAGACACACCACATACATAAAAAACTTACCTACACCAAGAGGGAGCACCCAGCACCTCAAAAATACAACTTACACCTCGATTTTACTCCAAATAAAACAGTTTAGAGACTAAAAAAAAATCGAAGCGAGAGAAAAAATGGCCGCCGAACAAAACGAAAACGAGGCTACAGCACTCTAAACTCGCAAAACACCACAAGAAACTTGCAAAACACCACAAAACAGCTACGGATATTCCGATACAAACGTATACCACACATTACTCGACATTTTAGGCCAATGCGGAAGTACACGACAACGGTTTGGGCTCGCGCACGCACAGTGTTACACTGCACACATTCAGCACGCTTACACAGCAGATCCACACCACTAATGCTGCAGCAACATCAAAACACATTCACAGCTCTTCCACACAATGCTTTAAAATAGGTAAAGTATATTCATTTATTAATGTATTATATATTTCATTATTACACACTAAACAGCATTAGCTACCTTACAATTTCATTGCCGTCATTTTTTGACGGGCAATTCGCTAGTTATCTATATTCATGTGCCTTTTCTTATAAAACACTAGCGACTTGCCCGTCAAAAAATGACGGCAATAAGATTGTAAGGCAGGTAATGTTGTTTGTGTGCAAAATTAATTTTGTTGCTATTTTAAGATCCTTGGGCGCTGATTGCGAGCCTTGCGCTGAGCGCCTTTGGCGCTCATCACGTGGCTTGCAATGAGCGCCTTGGGCGCTCATTGCAAGGCTCTTGGTTCTTTGTGTGCTATGAGCAGCGTTGGTGTTTTTTTTGGTATGGCAATGAATAATTAATAAAATAAGAAATTAATATACTTTACCTATTGTGAAGTAATATATGCAGCATTGTGTTGAAGAGCTGGCAATCTGTTTTCATGTTGCTGCAGCATCAGTGCTGTGGAGCTGCTGTGTAAGTGTCATGAATGTGTGCAGTGTGTAGTGTAATAGTGTGCGTGCGCGAGGCAAATCCGTTAGCGTAGCTGTGTACTTCCGGATTGTATAAGTTAGTGTTCTAAAATGGCGCCTAATGTATGGTATGCGGCTGTGGCTGATTTTGCGTCCTTGTTTTCGGATGTTGTACGACTTTTTCGGGAAAACTAATAGGTGTTTGGTGGTGTTTTGCGTGTTTAGGGTCCTTTAGCCTCGTTTTTGTTTTGTTTGGCTGACATTTTTTCTCTTGCTTAGGTGATTTTCGGGTGTGTAAACTCAGAAATTTGGACTTAAATCGAGGTGTAACTTCACTTGCTGTGGGTAAGCTTTCTATGTGTTTGTTGTGTGTATTTATTGTGTTTGTAATGTTTTTCGGGTCGCGCGGGTTGCGTCCTTGTTTTCGGATCTCGCACGTCTTTTTGGGAAAATCCGTAGGTGTTTGGTGGTGTTTTGCGTCTTTAGAGTGCTGTAGCCTCGTTTTCGTTTTTTTCGGCTGCCAATTTTTCTCTCGTTTAGTGGTTTTTCGGGTGTCTAAACTATTTTATTTGGAGTTAAATTGAGGTGTAACTTCAGTTTTCGAGGTCCTGGATGCTCCCTCTTGCTGTAGGTAAGCTTTTTATGTATTTGTTGTTTGTATTTATTGTGTTTTTTTTGTTTTCATGTGCGCGGGTTTCGGGCGGTAAGGTCGTATTTTTGCGAGGTCGTAATGGGTCGTAACGCGTCTCGTTTTTTTTGTGTCATAGGTCCGTAATTTTGCAAGGTCGCAGTTGCTGGCAAGGAGCGCCTTTGGCGCATTTTGCGAGGTCCACAGTTGCTGGCAAGGAGCGCTGCATCGTTAGCAACAACCCGCATGCTCACAACTATTTATGTGATACTATAATATAATTAAAGAGTAATTGTAATTCCCTAAGAAGAGTAGCTTGTTGTTTTAATTATGCATTGACCAAATAGCAATTTTAAATTAACTTTCAAAGTTTTGGCCTCCAGTTCAGCAGATTGCCTCCACCCTGATAAGGTAAATAAGAAGTAGGTTAAGCTGAGAGATGAGTCTAAAGGGATGTACGAACAATGTAATTTAAACAAACAAACTTTCATAGGGTTCCCTCACAGTGGCTGCCTGTTGCTAATGGAAATTACTTTGGCAAGAAAAGTTTCAGCCAATGGAGACCACCTTTGTTGGTGGTACACTTTGTGTCCGAAAAATTTGTGCTGCTTTTTATAAAAAAAAAAACACACATACACTTTAAAATGTGCAGAGAACAGCAGCAGCTAAGCCTGAAATTTGAAAAGAAATGCAATGCTGAAAATTACTTTTTAAATGTAATGAATAGGAATTTTATTATGGCCAATGCCTAATTAAAACATCAAGCTCCTGCTGTTAGGACATTACAGTTGTCCTTTAACATAAGCTTGTGTTACTTCCTTGTCTGCTGAGTTTCCATATTGAAGATAGAACTCCATGTTTCATACAATCCATAAAGCTCCATAGAA